>MUZC01001806.1:24459-39059 GCA_002072015.1 Radix auricularia | reverse complement strand
CACCCAATGTTAACTATTATTAAAGTCCAACATTCTCATATCACCCAATGGTAACTATTATTAAAGTCCAACATTCTCATATCACCCAATGGTCACTATTATTAAAGTCCAACATTCTCATATCACCCAATGTAAACTATTATTAAAGTCCAACATTCTCATATCACCCAATGGTAACTATTATTAAAGTCCAACATTCTCATATCACCCAATGGTAACTATTATTAAAGTCCAACATTCTCATATCACCCAATGGTAACTATTATTAAAGTCCAACAATCTCATATCACCCAATGGTAACTATTATTAAAGTCCAACATTCTCATATCACCCAATGGTAACTATTATTAAAGTCCAACATTCTCATATCACCCAATGGTAATTATTATTAAAGTCCAACATTCTCTTATCACCCAATGGTAATTATTATTAAAGTCCAACATCCTCATATCCCCCAAATGGTAACTATTATTAAAGTCCAACATTCTCATATCACCCAATGGTAACTATTATTAAAGTCCAACATTCTCATATCATCCAAAGAGCTCACAGAGCTTTACATGGAGATAATAACATACATATAATAATTAAGCAGGTTTTAGAAAGAATTATGACAGATGTGTTAGAAAATCATGTTGGAACAGTCAGCATCAGAGGGAGAACTATATATAACCTACGCTTCTCCAATGACATAAACGGCAGTGAGGAGGAACTAAAAGAACTCCTTGCAAAGCTAGAGAAAACAACAAAGGCCTATGGCATGAAAATCAATGCAGAAAAGAACAAGGTCATGGCTAACAGTAAATTCACAAATGAAATTCGGATAAACGGGCAAAAACTCGAAGAGGCCCCTACCTTAAAATATCTAGGGGCTATTATATCCAATGAAGGCTCAAAGCCAGAAATTCTTGCCCAAACAACTGCAGCAATAAGCAAACTTAAACACATCTGGTAAAGCAAGGAACTCTCCCTGAGATAAAAGATTTGACTAATGCACTCTCTGGCGATGTCAGTCTTCCTGTATGGTTGTGAGGCTTGGACGCTCACATCAGACCTCCAAAGAAGAATTAATGCGCTAGAGATGAGATGTTTTGGAAAGGTACTAAACATCTCCAACACAGCGCACATCACGAAGGAAGTGGTCCATGATTAAATAAGTGCTGTCATTGGCCCTTACAAGAACCTTCTCACCTCAATTAGAAATAGGAAATTACGATGGTACGGACACGTGACAAGATCTGGAAGTCTCTCGAAGACCATATTGCAAGGCACAAACCAGGGAAGAAGAAAAGAGGCAGACCAAGGAAGAATTGGGAGGACGATATCAAAGAGTGGACCGGCCTGTCATTTAGCGACTCCCAGAAGGCAGCACAGGACCGGGACACATGGCATGAGATAGTGTGCAGTGCAAATGTTGCCCCAACAACCCAATGACGAGTTAAGGGACAGTTCAGTTCATGCACTGACCAGATTGCCACACTGAGAACTATATTAGAACAATCCCATTAGACATCAACTTTATTGACTATGAGAAGGCATTTGATAGTGTTGACAGGCCAACCCTGTGGAAGTTGCTAAGACACTACGGTTTACCACAAAAGCTGACTAAAATAATTAAGACATCTTACAGAGGCCTTACATGTAGAATCATTCATGGCCAAAAAACAACAGAGGCTTTTGGGGTAAAGACTGGAGTCAGACAGGGGTGTCTGCTTTCGCCTTTCTTATTCTTGCTAAGCATTGACTGGATAATGAAGATGTCTTCAGAGCAGAAGTGGAATAGTATCCAGAAGACACTATGAAAACAACTTGATGACCTGGATTTTGCGGATGATCTGGCCCTAATATCACACACACAGCAACAGATGAAGGAGAAAAGTAACTATGTAGCACAGTTCTCTGATTGGGTTGGCCTGAACATCCACAAGGGAAAAAGCAAAGTCCTTTTAATAAATACATCAAGCAACACCCCAACAACACTGGGAGGAACAAATCTGGAGGAGGTGGATAGCTTTACATACCTCGGTAGCATCATAGACATGCAGGTAGGAACAGACGCTGATGTAAGAGTGAGAATTGGCAAAACAAGAACAGCATTTAAAAAGCTAAAAAAAAGTTTGGAGCTGCAACAACTTGACCCTCCAGACAAAGGTCAGGATATTCAACACCACACTAAAGCCTGTCTTGCTTTATGGAGCAGAAACATGGCAGATTACAGCAGCCGTTGTGAAAAAGCTTCAAACATTTATTAACACATGTCTCCGGACAATTCTCCGAATCCGCAGGCCCAATATCATCACCAATGAGGACCTCTGGCAACGTACACAACAAGAGCCAGTGGAAGAGCTAATACATCAGCACAGATGGAGATGGATTGGCCACACCTTCAGAAAGCCTACATCCAGCATTGTGAGACAAGCCCTTACTTGGAACCCCCCCCCCCCCCCCCCGGGGCAAGAGGAAAAGAGGTCGACCCAAAATGACCTGGAGAAGGGAACTGGAGACAGACTCCAAAAAGAGTGGGTACAGCTGGGGACAGTTAGAGAGATTGGCACAGGACCGGAATGCCTGAAGAGCTTTTGCTTGTGGCCTATGCCCCAGATGGGACGACAGGCAATGATGATGATGATATAAATTAAATAAACATTCATATCATAATAACCACATAAATGACAATACGTTATACATCAGCTACTTTAATCACAATAAAGTGAGTAAAGTAGCGGAGTAACATGGTCATATTTTTTTGCAGCTGAATTTTGAACTTTCTGTAGTTTTACAATGAATTGTTTTGGCACACCTGACAGAAGAGAATGGCAGTAATCAATACATGCTAGAACAAGAGCACCGACTAGAGTTTTCATAGCACTAACTGTTAAGTAATGACGGATTGAGCTGATCTGACAAATGGCAGTATAGGCAGAGCGACAGATGTGATTGATGAAGTTGTTGGTAGACATGTTGTCAGATATAATGAAGCCAAGTTGATGTTTTAAGCAGTGTATCAGAACTAGCCACCTGAATAGAATTTGGAAGAGACAAAATACTGCATCATTTATTGATTTATTATATTAATAACAAAACAATAATGTTTTCAACCCTCAAAATTGAGAGCTAAGGTAGCTGTTGAATCAATGCTGATCTTACCAAAACTACATAGTGGTAGAACTGTTTGCTCCAAAGAAGCCCAGCGTATGCTTGTCTTGTTACTAGGATCTCCTGAGGGTCTGTGCAAACAATGACCTGATGTGGAAAGAGGGGAAACAAGTTGAATCTTATTTGTTATAGACTCCTTTTAAAATAAAAGATTATTGCGTCTTATGCTTATCCATGCTTTGTTTCTAGTCCTGCATTCTTATTAGAGTTTTAAATGTTAATACAGCTGAACCTGGTAATGCCACCAGCCTAGGGGTTTACCAAAAAGCATTGAGATAACTGATGATCGAGATAAACAAAAACCAACATGGCGGCAATATATTAAAATGTACTTGAAATTTCTTTGTGTACATGGTGTGTGTTAATAAATGAGAATGTACATGCACGTGTTTTTGGAGTTGTTTTTTTTTCACAACATTGCAAAATGCTGCAGGTACAGGGACATAGGTAACATTTAATTTTGAAGATTCAATAAGGATTTGACAAATGTTATATTACTAATTTGCTGTGATGTATTTTAATTGTACTATGTAAATGTCAATTTCAATTAAAATAATTTTTTTTTAAAATTGTGAAGATGATTGTTTTAAAATAAACGTAATTTGATCACTATCCCAATCTTTATCTCATATTCCAGAATAAACTTCTGCCATAGGAATGTGTTACCTCATCATAAAACTCATCTGCCTCCTTTTTCCTGAGTGCAAACACATCATCAAAACCTGTTTTGGAAAATAAGTGTTCCGGAGAAGGTCCTTGAGACTTCTCAAAGAGACGAACTTTGACGACAAACTCCTCTCCACCGGGTATTTCAAGAATGTAGTGGGCAGCACATTTGGTGCCAAACTTACCTGGATTTATGGCAAATGTTTCCCCTATAGAGAAGAAAAGTTGAGTGATGTTAAAAACCTATGCGATTGATGCATATATTTCAGGTCTGAAATTTTAATTTTTAAATGGCCTTTTTTAAAAGGTCCTAATATGGGCACTAGTGTATGTAGAAGTTATGTTTCTTTAACACACTCAACCAAAGAATTTGTAAAAAATGTAAGTCTTTTTTATGGCTAAAAGTAAAAGATTTCTTTAAATTTTTAAACACCTCTTTATGTTGTTTGAAGCCAGCTATTCATATTGACTGTTGATGCAGTAGTTTCTCAAGCTAACTATAACTATTTTTTTCATTTTTCAATGGCCAATTATTATATTATACCTTTTATTAATGTATTAATTTTTCTTAGCTTAGATTTGTTAATTGCTTAAGTATGGCCTTGCTTAAATTTTCCTGTTAATCAAGTCAAGCAAAGCAAAAAAGATACATCAAAATTATTCAAAGCTCAATTATAACCAATGGGAATTGAAATAAAACTGTACCAAAGAGGAGTAGCCTGTGGAAAGCATCTTTCACGTAAGGGCTTGTATTATTGAGGTGGAAGATGCGTTTGAAGTTGGTTTCATTCTCTGTAAACAACATGGTCGGCCTCTTTCCATTCTGATCTACATCAGCTTCAAATACATAACTACCTGAAAAAGAGAGTATTAAAATATTTTAAAAATAAGTTTACAATGGTCAGTCTAATTAAATGTCTTTCATTACATTCCCCGATGCTCCCCTTTCCCCTGTGTGTAAACAAACAACTTTTATTATTAAAAAAGAAGATAGTAAAATTTTTTTAACAAACAGATTTTTACCATGGATTATGAAGAACACATTAAAAAGAAAAGATATTAAGAATTTGGTAAAAAAAATAATATTTTGAATAAACAAAAATATGGTAACCAATGTTCATTGTAAGTTTTGTTGGTCCAGTGTGCAAAATAGCTACCCCGTATGCAAAGTTGCACATAATGGGCAAGAATGATGTGGTGGGACTAAATACAGAACATGAGCCTGTATCAGTGGTCATAGAAACTTACAGAAAAAGAAAGAAGAAAATGGAGACATCCAATGATATAAGAGGTTTTTAGAACATCCTAATTAAGTAAGATGCGACATGAGTGCCCAAGTGAAGAAACAGGGTGAAGTAAGGAGTTTCTAGATGGGTGACAGAGATCTTGACACTCTACAGAATGAGGAAGAACTTTAGCTGACCTAATGTTTGATGTTCTGCTTCAACACGTCCAGGTTCAGTTTCTTTTAAATTTGGTTTGACAGACAGGTAGGCCTGGGGACAGAAACATTGTAAGCCACTAATGAAATTAATATTTAAACACTTCAAGTTATATGACAAAAATCTTGCATTATTTATTTATTCAACAGTGTGTTGTTTTATTTTCCGCCGTTGCTGTCAGGTTATTTGTCTCATAAATTTAATATGGAAAGAGAAGTCGGAGAATGACTTGGAAGAAGAGCCCTAAAAGACTTGAACTAACTTTTTTCTCAACAAATACAAAATAAAAACGCTATTCCATTTTGATGCTGGAGAGTTGTCACAAATTTTACTTTTCTAATCCATAACAAGTCAGATGGCAACAGATTCTTCAAAGGAAAAGGCACATTTGATTTGTTTTTTTTGTTGAATTGCTTCCTTTAAAATGTTATCAGGATTTACTAAAATTCATGATTAATATAAGTTTGAAATTATGAGCCCATCTGAATTTAAGAAGCTTCAATAATAGAGCAGTGCTTCTCAAAGTGGTGGGCTATGGACCTGTGCCAGACAGTGGGCCATCCGCTGCCGGTCCGCAGAAGTTATCAAGAAAGGACATAAAAATTTAATTATAATCCTCAATTTTCATCAATTGATACTAAAAATATAAAACATGTCAATCTTTGGGTAATAAATTAATAAACAAACTAAATGAAAAAATATAACAAAATTAAATAAAATACATTTTGCTACCACGTCAGTACAGGTAAAATAGTGCATTTGTCCCTGGTGCAACAGGAAAATTTCTGGCGGTCTGCCATACTAAAATGTTTAAGAAGCATTGTACAGGACAGGAAATATTTATGAAAGTCTTACATCACAGTTCTCTCCCCACGACCACATGTTGCGGAACCACAACGTTGGCATGATATGGATCCTTGCAGTCTTGGTGCCCCTGTTGGACACAACATACTTGACCAGAATATCATCTGGGTTAGACTTGCAGAACTCTGATTTAATGTCCCAGTAGTTGCCATCATCAAAGACACCTGGACATGAAACACAAGACACATTAAAAAAAACCGAGTGATCAAAACAGTAAGTTAAAGCTTTATTTAGGGACTAGTACACAAGTAAATGTTTTGGCTTATGCATTTATTAGCACATATACCGATAAATACAAGTACAGTGTATTTAAATTAAATTTACATTATATATGACATGTTATACCAAGGTAAAATATTAACTAAGTAGAGATTTAAAAAAGAAACAGAAAGAAGAAAAATGGGTAGTTGACAAATGTACAGAATAGAAGAAGAGAAAGGAGGTATTTTAAAGTAAAATTGAAGCTCTAAGTGCTTATAGTACTTAGGTCACGCATTTTGAGATAATGAAATTTAAATTTATTTTTTGTCTATTTGCTGATATCATTGAAATTCGTTAGGCTTTGAAAAATGTGGACCTAATTACATTGTATTCTTTTCAACTTTATACAGTAGATTGGTCTAAACCAGAAGTCCACTGGTTAGTTTGAATTGGATAAAAATGTCATTTAAGTACTTTTAGCACTAGCGTCTTCATCTGAAAAACTGTAACAACTGGAAAAAGATTCAACGGTGACGTAAAATTTTAACATGGTTCAACCCATACAGACCCAAAGCTCCATATCGTTTAATTAAACTTTCTTTATTATAGATCATATCAGGAGTATTGCTCCCACATAGAATCTCAGTAACTTCAGTATCTTAACTCCTGTCAATTTTAGCACTCTTGAAGTGTTTAGAGACAGGAAATGAAATAAGTTCATTTATATCTTAATTTATCCCCAGGCTTAATATTTTAAAAAAATTCATTAGAAAATGAAGATAGAAAGAGTGTCCCCACAAGGGTTGTGCCAGTGAACTTGATGGGATAAAACTTTCTACAAACCTGTATCCAGCAGCTCATACTCCAGCTGTTGTTTGGTCCTGTATTTATTTTCTGCCACAATATGATCGTAAGGATATGCTTTATGGGGGTACTTGTACAGGGCTGACATGTAAGAATGGGTCGGAGTACTGTCCAGGTAGTAGTACAATTCCTTGACATCCTCTCCGTGATTTCCCTGGGAAAAAAAAGATTTTGGATTTCTTATCATTCCATTGACTTTGTCCACTGAACCCTGTGAAAAAGTCACTGTCATCGTAACTTTTTTTTTCTTTGCCCCTTTAGTTCTTTTTGGGCAAGGTGGTCTAAGTTGTAGCAAGCTGGACTACCAAACCGCTGAAAGAACCCGAGTTGCAAGTTCGAGCTGTGGTACTGGCAAGGCCCCCCGGGCATTGTGCTAACCACACATTCCCATGCTCGTTAGTGGTCAATGACACTTGTGAACGCTACTTCACTTGCTCCCATGGACCTTCATGGTCTGTGAGGGATATTTATTTATAGTTCTTTTATAGCTTGCAGTTTGCAACACATCTGTGCTAGAGATAGGAGATTCATGCATTTGACTTACATTGGAACACAACAATGATGTCACAATTAAATTACCTCATTCCCTGTTAGTCCAAACAGCCTCTCTTTGAGAATAGGATCCTTCTCATTCCAGACACACAGTGCCAGGCAGAGACGACACTGGTAATCGGTGATGCCCATAAGTCCATCCTCCCCCCATCTGTAGGCACGGGATCTGGCATCATCATGGGGGAAATATTCCCAGCTTGAGTGAAAAACAAAAAGCAAAGTTAATACAATAACTTATAATTCTTTTTTTTTTAAAAGTTGGCGGTTTAATTGACTTCTTGGTAAAATCAGACTTGACTTAATTAACGTACCCACATTACAAGGCCCCCATCTTTGTTGCTATGCAATGTTACAAAGAAATTGGTAAATTCAACTATTAAAATTCTAAAACTAAATCTAACCCTGACCCTAAATTCACAATTAAGTGACAATTATATTATAACTAAACCTAACCCCAACCCTAAATTAAGAAATGAAAATTCTAAAACTAAACCTAAATTTATAACAAAAGATGAGAACACAACAGAGTTAATTGCTATATAAGCCTTTATGGAACGGCAAGTCGGATTTAGCCCACTTCTTTTAAATTTTAATAGTTTCAATGTTACACTGAAGTTTAAATGAATCTTTTGCGATGTGTAACACCACCCAAGCCCAGCAATCAAAGGTCAAAGGCAAAGCCAAAGGACACACAATTTATTAATTTGGAAATTATAAAAATTAATAAGCATGATCCTGGAATGCTAGTTACATATTTCACTGTTTAAACCAGTGATGGCCAACCTGGCTGAAGCGAAGTATGTCGACCGTGACGTCACGACGCTACCGGTTGCTGGAAATGAAAGTTCTATAAAATCTAAAAGGATTATAAAAAAATGGAAGGTTTTAGGGTTTGGGTTAGGTATAGTATAGAGTATAGACGGTATAGACACTATAGAATTTTAATTTTAAAGCTTTTTAAAGGACGTCCTATAACAACAGAGAAGGCCGCCATGACCGTGACGTCACGGTCGACATATTTCGCCTTTACCCGAAGCCAAAAATTCAACAAAATTCCGCTTGTTATTAACTATGCTTATTTTTTAGGGGGAAACAAGACAAAAAACTAGAAGTAGACGCCTTTGCGTTGAGAGACTGAACCGGAAGTAAACGTTGGTGTCCAGTCTGGCAGATTGTAAGAGAAAAAAAAAAACAGAAAAAGATCGGGTCGTTTCCGTTTGGCATTCACCATTGTCAACTTGGGAGACTATATGTGGCCTCCGCTGTCAAAAGTAGAATACTGCTTGATTTTCACTCGATAGTGCTGACTCAAGTTGGTATTTTATTTTTTGAATGCTGCCACTTAAGGATATGGTTCCGTCAGAGGAATATCTTGGTCATGGTGGAAGAATATCTGGATAGTTGCACCAGCAGTGGTGCCGGGAAAATGGACAATCGGGTTATTCAAGATATTGAGTTATTGGCAAATAACAATAAAGATGAAAATAAAGGCATATGCCATTAGCAAAAAATCTTTACACCTGTACCCATGTTTTTTGTTTGTTTGTTCTTGTTGTCTTGAGCTAGGCTTATATACAGTACACTTTGGGGCCGTCAAAAAATGGCGTCACGCGATTTTGGCGATTTGTTCACCCCCCCCCTTTTTTGTTACACGTCGTCACAAAAACGTAGACCCTCTCCAATATGACGCCACAAAGCTTTGCCCCCCCCCCCAATAAAAGCTGTATTTTCTATTTGAGAAATAGCGTGTTTCTTATCCTTTTTTTCATTTAAGGATGTATTTAGTGTAAGGATTTACTTTTATACCGTAACATGCACGAAGCCACTTAAAACATCATAAAATAAAATTTAAGAAATCAACTATTTAAGTGGAACTTTACTTTACAGTTGCGAGTTTTGATGTGACGTCAAGTTTCTCAACCCCCCCCCCCCCCCCCGTCACTATCGTCACAAATGTGTGGTTCCCCACTCCCCTCTAGGCGCGTGACGTCATTTATGGACGGCCCCATATACCATTCGCGCATGATAAAAACATGAACTTAATAGACAACCATCGACCTGACCCCCATGACGTCACTCTAATCAGCTGTCGTCGAATGAAAACACACCTAGAATGTGTACATGCACGCAAGACGAATGGGCGTAAAAGATTGACTTCTATGTAGTGTAAGTGTACGAGATTAAAAAAAAACTATAATTAAAATAACTTCCGTGCCATGCCAAATTACATCAAAATAATATGTTTAATGACGAATGGAATAGTCAAGGTTCCAGATCTGAAGACCCAAACGTGTTTGAAATCTTATACTTATAGCAGGGGTCGGGAAACCATGGCTGGAGAGCCAGACATGGCTCTATTTATGACTGCGTCTGGCTCTCACTCTCAGACAAATGTTCAATTATGAAAAAAAAACAAAAACGTTTATTCGCACTACTTTGATCTACATATTAATTGAATATTAAACAGCATAACAAGGTCATTAAATATATTTAAAAGACATTATTGTTTTACGTTTAGTGTTGAATTTACACAATATGCCAACATTTACTTCAATTTTAGTTTTAAACGAAGTATGGCTCTTATGGAGTTAACTTTTCAAAATATGTGGTGTTTATGGCTCTCTCGGACAAAAGTTTCCCGACCCCTGTCTTATGGAATAGGATTGATGGACACCGTAGAACAAAAAACTGATAAGCTCCTTGCTATCTTCTAGAACGCTCATCAGACAACAGTGGGTGTCCGGTTTTATCTAAACAAAGACGGTGATTAGCTTGACAAGTCGTATTTGAGATGCTGTCAATATTGACATGTCTGAACTCGGGGGAGGGGTATCTTGACAATAAATCAATAAATGATGTTCAGCGGCAGATTAAAGATAAGGGGCAAATATTCACTAACTTAACATTTTCACTAGCCACCATGAGGTGAACATTTTCACTAGCCTCCATGAGGGGCACTTGTTCACTAGCCTCCATGAGGGGCACTTGTTCACTAGCCTGCATTAGGGACACTTGTTCACTAGCCTGCATTAGGGACACTTGTTCACTAGCTTGCATTAGGGACACTTGTTCACTAGCCTGCATTAGGGACACTTGTTCACTAGCCTGCATTAGGGACACTTGTTCACTAGCCTCCGTAAAGGGCACTTGTTCACTAGACTTCATAAGGGACATATGTTCACTAGCCTCCATGAGGGACACTTGTGCACTAGCCTCCATAAAAGGCACATGTTCACTAGCCTCCATAAAATGCACATGTTCACTAGCCTCCATAAAAGGCACATGTTCACTAGCCTCCATAAAAGGCACATGTTCACTAGCCTCCATAAAAGGCACATGCACATGTTCACTAGCCTCCATAAAAGGCACATGTTCACTAGCCTCCATAAAAGGCACATGTTCACTAGTCTCCATAAAAGGCACATGTTCACTAGCCTCCATAAAGGCACATGTTCACTAGCCTCCATAAAAGGCACTTGTTCACTAGCCTCCATAAAAGGCACATGTTCACTAGCCTCCATAAAAGGCACATGTTCACTAGCCTCCTTAAAGGCACTTGTTCACTAGCCTCCATAAAAGGCACATGTTCACTAGCCTCCATAAAAGGCACATGTTCACTAGCCTCCATAAAAGGCACATGTTCACTAGCCTCCATAAAAGGCACATGTTCACTAGCCTCCATAAAAGGCACATGTTCACTAGCCTCCATAAAAGGCACATGTTCACTAGCCTCCATAAAAGGCACATGTTCACTAGCCTCCATAAAAGGCACATGTTCACTAGCCTCCATAAAAGGCACTTGTTCACTAGCCTCCATAAAGGGCACATGTTCACTAGCCTCCATAAAGGGCACATGTTCACTAGCCTCCATAAAGGGCACTTGTTCACTAGCCTCCATAAGGGGCACTTGTTCACTAGCCTCCATAAGGGGCATATGTTCAATAGCCTCAATGACGGGCACATGCTCATTACATCTCCATGACCATCGCCCCGGCTTCAGACGTGCTTTTGTTAAACGCGTCGCAAACGACAGCGCAGTTCAGGAAATTCTTTCCCACTCTCTTCTCAATATGTTACCGAACCTCCGCTTTCATTGTTGGCATTTGGCGTTATGCCTTGTATTGTAATATTGTAGACACCCCAATTAGTTTTTTCTGTAGAAATAAACGAACTTATCCTTTGGTCTTTAAACTAGACATTAAATCCGCATTTTCATATTTGATACAGTGGGTGCCTTTCTTTGCAACACCACCACAGTCCCGTGTATAAACTTGAATGGACTTCTCTGGACTTATATGCAGAGGCGTCACTAAGGTTGGTGTCACCCGGGGCGGTAGCTCATGGTGTCACACGGGGCGGTAGCTCATGGTGTCACCCCCTCATGATTTAATCCATAGAACTCCTCCGTGTTTTCCAGTGCCAAATAACGGGAATATATAGAATTTTATGGTCTGGTGTCACCCCCCCTGATGGTGACACCCGGGGCGGCCCGCCCCCTCCGCACCCCCCTAGCGACGCCACTGCTTATATGAATATCAAAGTATCGATATAAATCTAATCTGACTACACTCACATAAATATCATAGTATCGATTGTAACGCCCGCCGGAGACCTTGACTCAAGGCCCGAGAAACTAGGTCAGACAGAGGAGTCTATAATTAATGAGCCCATACCCCCACCCCACCCAAACCACACAAGCTGATTGAACTCGCTGTTTGGCAAGCTACACACACGCAAAAGAATATTTTTCTATTTAATAACAGGCAGGCTTTATTTTTTTTTTAAAAAAAATATATATAAAAAATTTAAAACAGTAATTTTCACTAGCCCTTCTCTACAAGGGTCGGCCAACTATTTTTTCCGTTACCCCAAAACATAAAACTTTATGTTGACGTGACCCTGAAAGCTCAAGGTCCTGTCCACACGACTCGGGCGTTTGGGGTGGAGCGTCGTAAGCCCCCCCCCCCCCCCCCCCAGCCATGGGAGTGCTTAGCAGCTGAAAACGCAATTTGTGAGTTTAAGCGGCAAGTGTCTTAAAATGATCTGATACTGATAAGAGTTATGTGAAGATATTTAAATTCAAAACGACACGGAATATCCGTATTTTAGGTTAGCGCGTACATTAAAATTCGTTGTTGAAAACACAATTTGTAAAACAATTTATTTTAACGTTGACAAAATAATAATAATAATAATAAAATAATATAATTAAATTAATATTAAATAAATAAATAAAGTAAGTGCAGATGTTTAATAATACTTTATAGCTTCTGGTAGACCTTTCGAATCCTGTAGAATGTAGACAAAAAACTTGATGATCTACAAAAATAACACCGATATTCAATATGCATGCAGAAATCACCTATGACCCGCTCGTAAGCCGACCCCCAACATTTTCCCCTAGATTTTGTCAAAAAAAAAAGAAAAAAAGTCGGCTTTAGAATGAGTACTGAACATCGCATTCGAGAGGAGCAAAATACAACTTTTCCTCTTCAATAGTTCGAAAAGCAATGGAATTACCGCAAGTTAACCGCTTTCGCGAAATAATGAATCGCGACGTAACGGGATATACGTATGCGTTAAAAATATAATTAATCAAAATTAATCGATTAAAAAGTTTCACAAACAATTTTTTTAAAAATCTGTACCAGCCCTAGTTTTTAGATTTTTGTTGTTGTTGCCTAAAACTAAAAGCCTGTTATTGTCAATGGTAACTGTGAAAGCCAATGTGCTTCAAAGATGGTACATACCAACACACCCCTTGAAATCTCGGGGAAGTAGAGAGGCTAGGCCTTTTAATTCTTGACCCATCTTACCAGTGGGAGTTGCTGATCTTCTATCGAGCGCCTCCCCAGCCGGCGGATAGGGGAAAGCCCACCAGATATGGAGGGTACCGGGGAAATAAAATACCCGGGGTGGACCAAAATCAGCCCTACTGCCTTGTAGGAAGTGGAGGGATCCACAAAGGCTAGGGACCCAACCCTAACAAAGGCAGCTACCCATTGAGCTGTGAGGGGCAACCCCCCAAGTGGTTGCGCGCAAGGCCAACAACCCTGCCGTGTAAAAAATCAAAGTTACAAAAACACCGAAAAGAGCAACAAAAGCCATTTCAGTCCTGGGAGAAGATGGATCCTCTGAGGAGGGAAATATGACGCCTAATAGTGAAAGCCAAAATCTGGAAGCTGTTAGACCGACAACCATCATCTCTACCAGGAACACCACCACCATCGGAGCGTGGAATGTCCGCACGATGTATGAAGCGGGAAAGGCTGCACAGATAGCCGCGGAGATGAAGAACTATAAGCTCACCATTCTAGGAATTAGTGAAGTAAGATGGACTGGACTGGGGCAGAAGAGATTAATCTCGGGAGAGATGGTGATATATTCGGGACACGAAGAAGAGGATGCCCCCCATACCCTGGGTGTTGCCATGATGCTATCAAGGGCAGCACAAGGAGCACTCATTGGATGGGAGGCCCATGGACCTAGAATTCTTTTAGCAACCTTTCGGACAAAGAAGCGTAGCATCAACCTAGATGTCATCCAATGCTATGCACCAACTAACGAAAGCGACGAAAGAGACAAAGAAGAATTCTACAATAGAGTGATAACCATAGTCCAGGGTCGCCCACGGAGGAACATCGTCATCCTCATGGGAGACTTCAATGCAAAGATCGGCAATAACAACACAGGGTATGAAGAGGTTATGGGACAACAAGGGATAGGCGAGATGAACGACAACGGTGAGAGGTTTGCAGACCTATGTGCCACAGCAGACCTAGTAATAGGAGGGAGTATTTTCCAGCACAAGAGAATACATAAAGCTACATGGGTCTCACCGGACATGAGAACGAT
>MUZC01001806.1:0-23354 GCA_002072015.1 Radix auricularia | reverse complement strand
GAGCAGTCACTAGAGTGGAACTCACCACTCTATATCAACTTTGTTGACTACGAAAAAGCCTTCGACAGTGTGGACAGGCAAACCATGTGGAGATTGCTAAGGCACTATGGGGTGCCACAGAAGATTACGGATATAATCAGAAACATGTATGAAGGGATAAACTGCCGAGTTGTCCATGGTCAGCAGGTGACAGATGCTTTCCAGGTGAAGACTGGTGTGAGACAAGGTTGCTTGCTGTCACCCTTTCTGTTTCTATTAGCCATTGACTGGGTGATGAAAACATCTACACAGCAGAAAAGGAATGGCATCCAATGGACCTTGTGGGATCAACTTGATGATCTAGACTTTGCTGATGACCTTGCCCTTCTTGCACATACCCAACAACAGATGCAGGAGAAAACAAACATTGTCGCAGCCACTTCTGCTAGCATAGGTCTCAACATACACAAAGGGAAGAGTAAAATCCTCAAGGTTAATGCCACCAGTACATCACCCATCATGCTTGAAGGAGAAGCCCTTGAGGAGGTGGAGAGTTTTGTTTACCTTGGCAGCATGGTGGATAAACAAGGTGGTACAGATGCCGACGTCAAAATAAGGATCGGAAAAGCAAGAGCAGCCTTCCAGCAACTCAAGAATGTTTGGGTCGCCAACAACTTAGGCAGCAAGTTAAAAGTAAGGATTTTTAACGCTATGGTGAAACCAGTGCTGCTATATGGAGCTGAGACATGGAGAACAACGGCTGTAAACCTGACCAGAATCCAGACCTTCATTAACAATTGTCTAAGAAGGATTCTCAGAATTCACTGGCCGGACAAAATCAGCAACCAGGAACTGTGGCAGCGGACTAAACAGAAGCCCATTGAGGAAGAGATTCTTCAAAAGCGGTGGAGGTGGATCGGTCATACACTAAGGAAACCTGCTTCTAATACAACAAGGCAAGCCCTGAAATGGAACCCACAGGGTAAACGGAAAAGAGGCCGCCCAAGAAACACCTGGCGCCGAGAATTGGAGGCAGACATCAAGAGGATTGGCCATGAATGGAAGATCCTGGAGAAAATGGCCCAGGATAGAGATGCCTGGAGAGCTCTTATAGGTGGCCTATGTCCTAGGAGGAAGTGCAGACGCCGGCGATGATCGGTAGATGTCCCTCATGGACGAGAAGGCTCAACAACAACAACATCTTACCAATAAAGACCCTACAGAAGATTATTGCGTCCACGGAACAGGCCGGTCTGTTGGCATTAGTGACGCAGTGTTCATAGGCCACGGCTCGGCTAAAGGGATCCGTAATTAGTGTCAGGTACCCATTCGAAGCCGGGGGGGGGGTGATGAACTCGGGAACATCTATGACCCGGGAACAAATCCTAATCTTTACGGAGATCCGAACCCGTGACCATAGATACGCCAGCCGAGCGCGCATGCCACTTGACTATTCACAGTTCCCCCTTAGAGGCAGCTTGGTGCTAGGTATCGGGGCGGGGCCATCAATAAGCCCATTTAGTTCTTCTGAATCTGATGACTTTGTTTTGTGTGTTTAAAAAAAATGTATCTGAGTAACCCTCAACGCGGTCGTCGCGTGGCAAATTTGACGTATGATCGACGCTAAAAATCGACCCCAGGGAAAAAAGCGAAAATAACTTAGTATTAGTTAGTATAGTTAAATTTAATAACATGTTATTAATTTTTATCATAAATATATAACTTGTTGATATGAACTATGAAAAAAAATCAATTTTAAATAATTAAAAAGCTTTGGTCCCTTATTTATCTTCCATGGCAGTATAATGGTTTTCTCTCTTGAAAATTCTTTTTAACTTATTTTACTTTATAAAATCAAGAAACCCTGTATTTAGACAACTTTATGCAGTAGTGCTGGAGGATTTACAACGTTAATTTTTTTCTATCACTCTGGTTTCACATAAAATGCATTTCGCCGTGAATGGAAACAGTAAATAAACACGAGAAGCTTTCCAAAACCTTCAACGGCAAACTCTTTGTGATTGATTAATGTTCCAATGTACAGTGGAGCCAATGAAGTCACTGTGAAGTTATTTGGTGAAAGATCTCTTTGACATTTGTGTTCTTCATTTATCGTGCTCCTAAAAACACAAAAACTTCGCCCTGTGGCCGACTTCTCTGAGATGTCAGTCTGGCTAAGAAGCTTGTTCGTCCTCTTTTTCCCTCTTGGCCTTTCCTTTCTGTCTTTCTCTTTCTTTCTCGCGCGCGCTCTCTCTCTCTCTCTCTCTCCTTCAGTCTCTATTTTTCTCTCTCTGGCTCTTTCCCTTTCATTATATATACGTTTATCACTCTTTCGCACTCTCTTATTCGTTTTATTTCTATATTTCTCTGTCTCTTTATCTTTTTCTCTCTCTCGCCCCATAACCACACACTCATAGTTACCCCCGCCCCNTACCCCCCCCCCCCCCCCCCCCTCGATCAGAAAGATTAGTCCAGCTAATAGGCTTAATGAAAAATGTGAGTTTATTCAGGCCCGTGTTTTGAGATAACAAGAGGATAAGATCACATGGCTCAACTTTCAACGACATTTGAAGGGGTCAAAATTACGGGGATAGTTTGATATCCGAAAAAAAAAGTACAACTAAACACAAAAGAAACTCCCTCTCCCCGGGATCAGAGAAACATCCTAAATTGATTGGTTTGACAAGGGGCTGACAAAGGGTCGGGGGGTACACCTGGCCGAATTTTTTTCTGGAGAGGCGGCATGTCAGCATTTTATTCGTGAACTGATACGGCACAGAAATATGAGCAAAAGCTCGTGTCTATGGGCGCCATATATAGTCTCGTATACCGGGCTTGTGTCAATGTTGTCCATAGTCTAATTTACTATGTCTTATGTATATATATTCTATAATCTCATATACACGGCTTGTGTCAATGTTGTCCATAGTCTAATTTACTATGTCTTATGTGTATATATTCTATAATCTCATATACACGGCTTGTGTCAATGTTGTCCATAGTCTAATTTACTATGTCTTATGACGGCTTGTGTTAATGTTGTCCATAGTCTAATTTACTATGCCTTATGTGTATATATTCTATAATCTCATATACACGGCTTGTGTCAATGTTGTCCATAGTCTAATTTACTATGCCTTATGTGTATATATTCTATAATCTCATATCTCATATACACGGCTTGTGTCAATGTTGTCCATAGTCTAATTTACTATGTCTTATGTGTATATATTCTATAATCTCATATACACGGCTTGTGTCAATGTTGTCCATAGTCTAATTTACTATGTCTTATGTGTATATATTCTATAATCTCATATACACGGCTTGTGTCAATGTTGTCCATAGTCTAATTTACTATGTCTTATGTGTATATATTCTATAATCTCATATACACGGCTTGTGTCAATGTTGTCCATAGTCTAATTTACTATGTCTTATGTGTATATATTCTATAATCTCATATACACGGCTTGTGTCAATGTTGTCCATAGTCTAATTTACTATGTCTTATGTGTATATATTCTATAATCTCATATACACGGCTTGTGTCAATGTTGTCCATAGTCTAATTTACTATGTCTTATGTGTATATATTCTATAATCTCATATACACGGCTTGTGTCAATGTTGTCCATAGTCTAATTTACTATGTTCTAATTTACTATGTCTTATGTGTATATATTCTATAATCTCATATACACGGCTTGTGTCAATGTAAGCCATAGTCTCATATACCGGGTCTTTGTCTATGTTAAATTGTCCATAGTCTCATATACCTGGTCTGTGTCTATGTTGTCCATAGTCTCATTTACCGGACGTCTAAGTTAGCCATAGTCTCGTATTATGGCTCATGTAAATGTTTGATTTGGACTCATTCCTTGCCGCATTTATTTTTTAAATCAGCATTTCAGCAGTCATCCCAGTGGTTATCCCTGTGGTCATCTCAATGGTCATCTTATATGTCATCCTAGTGGTTATATCGGGGGTCATCTCAGTGGTCATCTTTGTGGTTACCTCAAGGGTCATCCCACGTCTTTCAACGTGTTTTAATAGTTTAAATCCCGTTTTAGTCTTCACTTAAGCACAGTTTTAGTCAGCGTTTAAGCACAGTTTTAGTCAGGGTTTAAGCACAGTTTTAGTCAGCGTTTAAGCACAGTTTTAGTCAGCGTTCAAGCACAGTTTTAGTCAGCATTTAAGCACAGTTTTAGTCAGCGTTTAAGCACAGATCTAGTCAGCGTTCAATCACAGTTCTGGTAAGCGGTTACGCTCAGTTCAAGTCAGCAATTTACTCAATAAGACTCATTATAAAATTTAGACAAATGTAATTTCACCGAAATGGAAAGATAAAAGTTAAAACTATAGAAGAGGATAAAATATAAAGAAAGGGGGACAGAGAGAGGGAGAGAGAGAGAGAGAGGGAGAGCGAAAGAGAGCGAGAGAGAGAGAGAGAGAGAAGGCAGAGGGGAGAGTAACATCAACTTCAGGCAACACAAAATGTCCAGTGATTCAGTGATCGTTACTTTTTACAGCTAAAAATGGTACTGCAGCCCTTAGGATGGTACTGCAGCCCTTAGGATGGTATTGCAGCCCTTAGGATGGTACTGCAGCCCTTAGGCTCCAAGAGGAATTATTTTTAATGAGGGTGGGCGAGGGATCATTTTGTATGGCGCCGTCTTCAAGACCTCCCCTCCCCCAACTCAAACCAAGTCATTTTAACTATTCCGGTAATTAACAACATCTTCAGTCTTCATGGGACATATGCCTGACAAGGGAGATGAACGATTGGTTACTTACCAGTTGCCATCATTTGAGTAGTCCTCCCTTACAGTTGCCCACTGCCTCTCTGCCAAGTAAGGTCCCCACTTTTTCCAACGCTTACTCTTCACCTTATCTTCCTTGAGGCGCCGTTGCTCGGCCGCCATTTAAAAAACCTGGCAACTACTCAGCGGTTACCACGCGACGTGACGTGTCACTGACCTGAAGAAGACAAGAGTGTTGAAAGGTATTACATTTACATTTTTAGCCGTCGTAAATTGTGGAAAAACACATGGTGTTTATGAATTATTCGCAGGAAAAAATGTCAGCTGATTTCACTGATTTCATATGCGCTTCTTGAGGTTCAGGGTCTCACACATTAAGGTCTCTTGGGTTAATAAATAACTAAACCAAATGTGGCCAAAAAGTTAGTGCCTAAATTATCAAACATCTGACTGTGACTTTATAGATTAGGCCTAAATATCAAACATCTGAATGTGACTTTATAGATATGGCCTAAATATCAAACATCTGAATGTGACTTTATAGATTAAGACTAAATATCAAACATCAGAATGTGACTTTATAGATTAGGCCTAAATATCAAACATCAGAATGTGGCTTTATAGTTAAGGCCTAAATATCAAATAAATAGTTAATGCCTAAATATCAAACACCTGAATGTGACTTTATAGTTAAGGCCTAAATATCAAACATCAGAATGTGACTTTATAGTTAGCGCCTAAATTTCAAATTTCAGAATGTCACTTTATAATTATGGCCTAAATATCAAACGACTTAATGAGAGTTTAATGAAATGTGTTGGTTTTTTTTTCATTTGACGCCAATAAATAAAATGAATGTTACCATACAGTTGAAGCCTTAGGTACAAGGAAAGGGCCGACAACGCAACTGTAAAAAGAGTGCACGGTAACATACCCCTGCCTATAGCATAACAGATCAGTGGTGGAAATTGAGTCGCCAACATCAGAGTCTGTTTGACTCAAATGAGATCAGAGAATTTCCCTCCCAACACATTCTTACAATTACAAACAGAGATTGGAACTGCCGTTTTTTGCAGCCTAGCCCCTGAAGCAGTTGCGCACACCCATTAACTTCGCGCCGCGCGATGGACATTGCCGGTGTGGATGGGATGGCGAGTGAGTTCTTCTAGGCAAAGATTTTATAGAATATTGTATGGCACTGACCAGCTGGTGACACAGATACCCAGATGTTAGCCAAAGTATAGCCTGAAGAGAGTAATCTCAGTGTCTCCATGATATGTATGTCGGTTAGTAGAAGCCGGAATGTCAAACAGGTTGGTGGGGCAGTACAGTTCACGTCCAATATACACATCATGATACTAATTAGGGGAGAGAGTGGGGGAGGGGGGATTCATTATTCACCGGGTTTTGGAATCTGGGTCACAATTATTATTTTTTAACCTACTATTTTTTCTGCTCACCAATTTACATTGAAGTTAAAGACGACCGCTGAATCATATAAGGACAAGGATACACAGGCCCCCGAGTGCTAAAAGGTTGGTTTGTTGGTTCAATGTTGGTTGGATTCTTTGGATTTCACCGCAGCTAAGTTTCTTAATTTTATTTATTATTTTTATATTCGTTTCATTTGTGTATTGTATGTTTGTTGAAAAAGGCTCTTTGCCGAAACGTTCGCTGTTTTGTTACGTCCGGTCAGGCTAACCCTTAGATTGTTTACGTCTTTTCCATTTAATTTTTTACAAGCCTGATTGCAGTCCTACCCCTCATTTTGGTTGAATGCTAGAACCTTTTTGGGTCATCGCAGTGGCGTAGCTCGGAATTCTTAGGGATTTTGGGTGCCTGGCGGGGGGGGGGGGGGGTCTTGCCCTCATTGAGGGCCCTGCATACATAGCGATGGCGTAACATTGAATGTGAAAAAAAAAATCGGAGACACTTTTGGGGGACCTCCTCAAGTGGGGGGACGGGGGGACTTTCGAATTTCGAAGTTGCTACGCTACTGGGTCCGCGTGCCCAATATTCAATTAAAACCTACTTATAAATAGTAAAATATCAACACCAAGTGCCAGCAAAGTGGTTTGATCAAGAAAATAATATTTTAGTTGCTTGCCGGCACGCGTGACATAAGTTCGCCATTACTGAGTACTGTGCTAGAATATATAAGAGCATAAGTATCCAATTTCACTTTTCTATGTTTTGGGAGGCCTCCTAAACCCTTTAATGGCACTCAAGTATTAGCGTATCTTAAGTTAAGATAGGAATAGATGAGTAAATGGGTTTTAGTTTAAGTTGCTCGTTTTAAAAAGAAAATCCCTCGAAAAATTAAATATGCCAGGCTATAATGGGCAGCTATAGCCATTGCAACAATCACTGTGGAGAGTGGGTGTGATAAAAAAATGAGATATTAAAATATAACAAAGTAACATTGAATCAATAAAGTCACGAACTGTGCACATCAGGGGCGTCTACATTAAGGGAAAAGAGGGGAGGGCAGCCTTTTCTAAATTAAGCAAAACGCATAAGAAAGTGGGGGGATAGCCCCCCCCCAAACTGGCTGGGTAATAAATTCCACCGTTTTAAACCGGAAAGGGGGGGGGGGAAATCACCCCAACAAGTGCCTAGTTTAGTGGCACTGACCACGGTCCAGATCTCTGATAAATTGACCCTTCACCCCGCCACACACTAAAATTGAGAAAAACTGCAAGCAAATGTAAACAAAGATTGTGTGAATGTTTTGGAAAATCCGAGAGAGTACAAATGATATGTCGTTACTTCTGTGTCGGGGTCACATTTTTGGGGGAGACATTTCAGCCTAGGCCCTAGGGCCTTACTGTCGAAGGCCACAGGGTCGAGACCCTTTTTGTTTGGTTTTCAATAGTCGTGGATGTTTGGCCTGTGCCATTTTGGGAGCGATTATGTCGGGGCCCAAACGATTGTGCAACCAGAGAAAGTGACTCACTAGGGTTAAGACATGCGTGTATACTTTTATATTGGGACAACTCATACGCCAAGTGTTGCTGTAAAGAACTGCCAGACATCTGCTCACTCAGGAATTGGGTCATAGTTTCTGTATGTGCGTGTCACTCTTCTACTTCTACTTCTATTTATACGTAGATGGCGGCCCCACAAGGGAGGTCTCATTGTTATGAGAGGAAGTTTTCAGTGGTTAAATTAACAACATCCTTGTGATTGTCAGCCATTGGATCGTGAGAATTATTTTTCCCCCGCAACCATTAGTTTACGGACACATGGTCACTAGATATGCAGAGGCGTCACTAGGGTTGGTGTCACCCGGGACTGTAGATCATGGTGTCATCCAGGGCGGTAGCTCACGGTGTCGCCCCGTCATGATTTAACCCATAGAACTCCTCCGAGTTTTCCAGTGCCAAATAGCGGGAATATATAGAATTTTACTGTCTGGTGTCACCTCCCTGATGGTGTCACCCGGGGCGGCCCGCACCCACCGCATCCCCTAGCGACGCCACTGAGATCAATGATCTTAGTTCCCGTTGTAAGACAAAAATATTTCCGGGAATTTAAATACTCGTAGATTCTTCCGATAGGTGTAGAAATGTCATTTCAATGTGCAGAGGCGTCACTAGGGTTGATGTCACACAGTGCGGTAGGTCATGGTGTTACCCCCTCACAACCTACCTCATAGACCCCCGAGTCTGTCAGTGCCGAATAACGGCAATATACAGAATTTTAATCTTTGGTGTCACCTTATCTTATCTTATATGTTACAGACGCTCCTTCTGTGCAGAAGATTATTGCGTCCTACGTATTTCTATGGTTTGTGTTTAGTCCTGTATTCTTACTAGAGTTTTAAAAGATGATAAAGTGGTGGCTTTCCTGGTTTCTTCAGGCAACCCATTCCACGCCCGAATACCGGACGGAAAGAAAGAAAACTTGTATGTGTTTGTTCTTGCATATGGAATAAGAAAGGTGTTTTTAACTTTATGTCTATTTGAGGGTTGTATTAGGTTATCTTTGTGTTGTATTTCTAAATTAGAATCAATTGCCTTATGTATAATTACTAATTTACTCTTGGTTCTTCTATTCTACAGTGTTTCAAGGTTTAATGATTTAACTAACGGTGTTACTCTTGTCAGTTTTGAATATTCTCCAGTAATGAACCTGGTGCAGTCCGTACTACCACATCCCTAGCGACGCCTCTGTCAATGTCTGTTAAAATAAATTATCTATAAAAACTGCTTATCTGGTTGCCCCTTTCTGTAATCCGTCTCTGGAGGTCATTAGTAATACTTCAACGAGGAAGGTGAATATAATGTTTACAATTTTTAAAGAGCCTAATTTTTTCTTAAGCGCATGTAAACAATAAACAAAAATTAATTATCCTATATAATAAAAGGCAAAATTCTATCCGGTCATCGATAGCGATTGGTCCCTCAAACTCCTCCTACAGACTTCCAAAGCCAATCAGAAAAATTAATTATCATTTACATATTGAACCAGTTTACGGGAATTTCAAATCGAGCTATTTTTTGTGCAGTATTTTTTTTCCAAGACTTGATCTTGAGCGGTGTGCTTTCAAAAATATTTTATTGTCAAACTACTGGGCGCACATTTTTGGGTACACATATCATATTGGGCTGTGACTTTTTGTTACGGGTACTTTCTTTATTTGATAGATAGTCTACATAAAAAATGTTTCACTACAATTGTCACGCGATGCAAGGGGTTTATTTTTTTATCGTGTAAATAAGTTGTGAATTTTTTATAATTCTGTTGTGATACATATTTCGTCATTAATTAAAAAGTCTAATTCTAGTTTTGTAATCAGTGTGTGAATTGTACGTAGAAAGTGATGACACAAGTCAAATATTTCTAATATAGAGGTAATTATAAACACATATATATAGTTAAATACTATTTCTGTTGTAATAAACTAGATGACAGCCCGATATCCAGCATGCCGGATATCAAGATTTTTGCAACTATCCGGATTCGGCAAATACTTATCGCAGATCCGAATAGTATCCGGATATCAGTGAAACGACGCCGGAACGTCCTTCGACTGGCTTTATCGTCGTTTTTACATAAAATGTAATTAGCCTATAACAATTTTGAGTAACACGTTAATTAACGCATATGTATTTTCTTTTACGGTACGTACCTTTTAGTGAGCAATCAAATTGTTAGTAGAAAACTCAAGTTCTAAATAAGTATCACAGCACAGTTACAATTTAAAAAAAAAAACATATTCAGCTCAAACAGTAGGACAGCTGGTGCTGGAACAACTCATTTAGATGATGCCGCAAATGGAATTTGGGAGTAAACAAAACGGCAAGCTGGCAACACCCAAGCTTTAAACATGAAAAATTAACAATTCCATTGATAGTTGTGCACCCTACGAAGAGAAAATTGAATCTAAAACAGGAAATCGCTACATGGCTACATAAAGCTAAAGTGGTGTAGATCTATTGTTTATGCATAGATGATATGTGCCATCATTAATTATTCATGTTATTAATCAATCAGCTGGCTTTTTGGTAGAGCACATTTTGACTTAGTCTCAAATCTTTAATATGATAAAGTTGGAATGAATACTTCGAATTTTAGAATCACTGGTGTACAACAGAATGTTTGAGACGGTCATGTTCAAATGTACAGATTATAAACTGATAACAGCCGGGAAGCATAGTTTACAGCTTGTAACTTAACCCATTGCCCTCCCCACCACTAACCGTTCTTTCGGCAGCAGAGGTACTAAACCGGTGATGCCTGTACCCCAGTTGGAGAACGTTTTAATATTCGAAGCCAATGAGAAAATAGTTACACTTACACAAATCTTTAGTCAATATTAGGCAGCATGTTACTAATATTGTTGCGCGTACACATAACAAATAAGCCGATATAAGTATGCGATAACATAAAATTAACAGTTCGGAAAGGAAATTCGTCTAATAATAATTATTTATTTGAGATGCTAAACATTATTTAAGTTTATGTTGCTGATTTCCCCCCCCCCCCATACGAAACTAAAATCTTTGTTAGTAGAGGCAACCTTTACTTTTGTCTGTGAGCTTGTTCCAATTTAAAACTAGGTCATACATATATATCGTCCAGGGCAGACTGCACATTCACATGGTGTATTACAATATGATAGAGCAGCTTCGGGCTTTGTTATTTAAACGTTAGTTGCCACTAGCGAACTGGCTGAGGAGATAGCTAAGTTGGCAGCTATTGTGTAGGGGAGATTGTGTCTAGCATAGTGTAGTCTATGCCTGGATGGTTTTTGTCGAAATACTGGCAACATCGAAGGAAGGACTTTATTCGCTTTATGCTGTTACTAACTTAAACTTCATTACAATTACATCACATTAAATAAGACATTCCCAAGTATTCTTACACTTACACTAACATGTGTACATATCTACAATTCTAATACCACATTAAACACTGTTTATTATTAAACATGATTGCTGAAAGTGGGGAAATAAATAAACAATAGTATTTGATTTCAAACGTATGTTAATAATTGTAACTTTTTAACATTAACGTGTTAATTGTTAATATTCTGAAATGTTACTCATGACTCAATGTAAATGTAACGTTGACACCAGGTGGAAAGATCATATTCATATACTTATTTATCTACTATCAATTTATTTAGTTTAATTAAAGAACCATTGTAACAATTAACATATATAATATGACATAATTGTCGTACAAGGTCATCTTACTTACACAATTAAATTTATAATAAATACTTTTATACTGCAATGTCAAAAATAGGCTCACTAATTATATATTAACTACCACTTATAACAAACAAACTCACACAAAATAGTTTCAAATTCAATGATAAAACTAAAACAAAACTTACATTAATTTACTTGATTAAATTTGAGATGAAGTGCACTTAATAAGCCTTTACCACTTATAGAAATAAATCTCAAGAGAAAAACAATCACACGATTTCGACAGTCAACAGCCTGCACAGAATCTATTTGCCTAACTAATAGATGGCTGCACAGATGCAGTTATTGTACAAACAGTCTCATCTACTTGTCCTCTGGTTGCGACACTGGCACAAACTACAGCACAATCTGAAGCATTTAAGTTTAAGAAATATGGAAAACATTGCAGAAAGCAGTAACACATGTGAAGTTAACACTAGATGATTCGTGAGCATAGTAATGGTGGAGAAACATGATGTTAAAAAAAAATGCTTGCCTTACAATAAACAATAAAGTGTGTCAGGCGTGTTATAAATACCTAACCTTTGACCTAACCCTTGACCGACTTTATCTTGCTTTTTTTTCTTTTACGTTTTTTAATTTATTTTTTTTTAATTTAAGGGCAACAATAAGTTGGAAAATTCTTATTTAATTCAACTGAGTTACTTCCCATTTTATAATATGGAGATCACAAAAAGTATCATAACCTGTGATCCTTTGCAATAAAAGAAAGTGTTTCAATCTGTTAATGGTAAACAATACAGGCCACACTTACAGTTGTAAAAGGGGTGGGGAGGTTGTTTTTTTATCTAACCCAAAGTGAAACCAATTGGTGGAATAGACTCGGGGAATAGAATAGGGGAACCAGGATTTTATAAACCAGTTAATTATGGCTGTCAGGAACATATTTTATACATCTTATCTTATCTTAGATATACAGACGCTCCTTCTATGCAGAAGATAATTGCGTCCACAGACCATGAGAGATGATCTGTTGGCAAGTGATGCAGCGGTCACAGGCCACGGCTATAGGGGTTCCACGCATTACCCCAGCCGCCTAACTATTGTCTAGTTAGGTACCCATTCAGAGCTGGGTGACTCGGGGACTCCTCAGGCCCCGGGAACAAATCCTCGCCTTCGCGTGGATTCGAACTCGTGATCATCGGTGTGACAGTTGAGCGCGCTACCTCTCGACCACCACGTCCCATTTTTTTGGTTACTGTCTAAATGGGTCTAGACTTTATGGACCACCGGTTCCTAACTGAATAATTATGATTATTCTTAATTCTTACACACATGAACTAATTATTTTTTAAATCCTATTTATAAAGCCAATTTTAAGTTCTCAAAACCTCTGAGCATTTCTTTCTCAAAGTGAAGAATTAGTGTGCAGGAAAGACTCTGCAGAGCAACACTAAAAATTGAAAACAGTAATGGATCCGATGAATTGATATTACGAGTTCATCTCCTTTAAGTATTTCATATGGATCATCAAGCTTTGTATGTTCAGGTTTTTCTAGATTAAGCTATAGATTAAAAAAAAGTATGGCTGCCTAGCCCCACAAAGATTCTTTTGTATATCCACAGTTTTGAATTCAAACTCAACAAAAATGAATTTTGAAAAATATGTTAATCTTTAACTTAAATTTGGAAAAGTGCTTGAAATAAACACAGTATTTAATTTTTTATTTTTGGATGATTGGCATATTTATTATTTTATTTTATTACTTAAATATGAATACTATGTCATGATTGCCGTGTTTGTCTCATAAAATAAATCTTAATACTTTTACCTCAAAGACTGATCTTTTAAGTCTTACTTTACTTTTACTTAGCGCAGCATTATACAATGTCCGTAAGTGAAAAATCTATTATTGCTATTTCTGACCATAGTACTTTGGGTTTACCATCAACCCAGACACATGGGAAGAAGCTGCTATGGACCGGTCCACCTGGCGCCAATCCATACACGAAGGTGCCAGGACATTTGAGGCAAACATGATTAACGCCGCAGAAAAAAAAGAGGCAGGCCTGAAAGGCCAGCGCTGTCAACCCTCTAGGAGACAACCCACTCGTCCCATGTCCTTTCTGTTTCCGAACCTTCCGTGCCAGGATCGGTCTCGTCAGCCATCTGCGCACACATAGGCAAAACCAGTCCCAGAAACCCTCGGATGACTAGAGTGATTCACGTCAATTCGAGGGACGAATGAACAAACAAACAAAGTTTAGGTAAAACTTTGTATGATATAAAACTAAACTAGGTAAGTGAAAATACAAAAGAAATTTTAAAAAACCTTTCATGTATTGATTAAGAAGTTTAATTTTGACATACAATATTTGATGTTCCATTTTCATTTATTTTGGGTTTCTTTTTTTTCTTCTTCTTTTTCTTCTTCTTGGTAATTTTATCTTCCGTGAATGTTTGGCTTGCAGGATTTTTAAGAGAGTCAATGTCATTTTTTAGCTGCCTCCTTCCAGTTTCTTGCCCACACTGAGATATTTCTGTAGGAATTCGGGCCTCCAGCTTCGACAATAAGGCATTTTCTTTTTGAATGTCCTCCAGAGAAAAAACACAGGCCCCAATTTTTTCATCCTCTGAACTAAAATTAGAAAAGAGAACACTGAGCTATTTAAATAACCTGTAGTAAGAAAATCGGGACATTAAAAAAAATATTACCAAACAGAAAAAAAATCAAGCCTATTTATTTTGATGAATAATGCTATTGAAAAAATAAAACAAAATTTAAAAAAAAAAAAAAAACTTGAATAAAAAGACTTTCTATCAAGGGCACACTAATATTAAGGTTAAATCTAAATTTCTTTCAATGCACGGGGCAAAGCCTGTCTTGGCATAAAATATTTCAATATCAATAAAAAATAATATTTAAATTTCTCATCTTTTCTGGGCAAACAATAAATTTTTTAAAAAGTCTGATCTGCACTATCCTCAATCCTCTCTTGCAGTAGGCAATGGCAGCCACTGTAATATTTTAGCTGTAAAACTGTCACTAGGCAATGGCAGCCACAGTAATATTTTAGCTGTAAAACTGTCAAACATTCAAACTAAGACTGAATGCTAAAAATGACACACAATTTGATTTAATTTGTAAAGATATTTTCTGAAATGCTTAGCCAGCAGATACCTTTCTGAGCTTGTGCTCATTCTTTGTTTTCTTTTTCTCTGGATGACAATTGGGGTGGAATCAATGGAGGCTTCCTTGTCTCCAATGGTGCACATATTCTTAGAATCTGAAAACAGTCTAATACCTGAAAACAAAAATAATAAACAACAGTTTTAAAATGAGAGTTTATCCTGTTACTTAAAGCTGTGATGTGACCTTTAACACATGGGAAGAAGCTGCAATGGACCGGTCCACCTGGCGCCAAATATAAAATTCATTTTTTCCCCATTTTTCATAATTTGGAAGCTTATTCTAAGTTATTTCTTTTACTTTCATTAGCACACAAGTCTTGTGTAGAATAAATAGACAGAGATAATTAAAATATATTTAATTAAAAAATTCTTCACTACTGTGGAGGATTCTTAACAAGCTTTAAATAATAAGGGGGGCATTTTTTGGCTGGCTAATGTGTATATAGTATAGTTACTAGAAGGTAGAAAAGAAGGAGGCCATAATAGCCAGAAAGGTCCTTGCACAACTGAAAATTCTGGCACAACATGTCTATAGTATGGACAATTTGGTTTTTGGGCTGGTCAATCAACAGTGCACATGATTTTCTGACTCCCTCAGCTGCAAGAGAAATTTCTGAAACGACAGAAATCCCTCTTCATTGCCTTCATAGATTCAACAAAGGTATTTAACCTAGTCAGCCGCAAGGGTCTGTTCCTTAAAATAGAAAAAATCATGTTGAGCCTGGTCCCTTTTTGGACTCAGGACGTGTTAGCGCATTTTCGTATTATGTATCAGTACTTATGTTAGATATCAGCATTATGTAGTTATCAGTAATTGTGTTTAGATTTTAGACAAATTTTTATGAATTTTCTTGTGTAATGAATATACTTGAAATTTTTTTATTTAAAAGTCATTTCTTTACATTTAAATTTTTTTTATTTTCTCTTTAATCTAACTACAAGTGGTTTGTGGTCACTGAAATAGGACTCATAAATGAAACATTCTAAATTGTAATCAGCTAATCGTCAATTGTTGTTTGATAGATCGTGGTTGCCAATCTTGTTGAAAGTAGTTGAATGTTGAAGTTTGTTTCAAAAAAGTTTTCAATTTCTGCCCCTGGGCCGCTAAGATCTTGATTGAAGTCACCACAAATGATGATGTAAAACTCTCTAAACTTTTACACATATTCTAATGACGTCAACAAAAAAAACAGAAAGTAAAAACTCTTCAATGCTTGAAAAACGATGTATTCGACTTCCGGCAATGGCGGCCGTTGCCTGCGCCAGTGTTATCTCTCGATTTGCAATGTTTTTTGGTAGTTTTAACGGGGTTTTTTTAACGGATCGAGTAACTGAGTGTTGATGCACAAATGGCAGGTCAGGACATACAAAAAACATATATACATCATGGGTCTAGGACTTATGGTTGCTGAGATCTAGGGTGATGACAGACGGACAGAAGGACAAAACGGGTGCAATAGCGCATTCGACTTCTCAAAAATGCGCTAAAAATAGGATGTCTGCAGCAGCTTCTCAACATCATCGAGTCTTTCCACACCAACATGCACAGCACAGTGAACTTAGATGGGGCCACCTCAGAACCCTTCCCAGTTTGTAGTGGAGTCAAACAGGACTGCGTACTGGCATTAACAATCTTTTGTATCTTCTTCTCAGTGCTACAGCGAGATGCTTTTGTTGACTGCTCCTTCGGTGTGAACATTCATATCAGGGCATACATAACATCAGCCGGCTCCGTGCGAGGAGCAAAGTGGAAACTTTATTAAACAGAGAGTTGCTCTTCACGTATGACACAGCTCTCACCTCACATTCAAAGATAGGACTCCAAGAACTGGGCAATAAGTTCTCAGACGCAAGGAATTTGGTTTGACGATAAGTCTCAAAAGACCAACATTATGAGACAAGGCACAGACTCCCACCCAGCAGTCTCCATTGAGGGAAACACCTTGGATGATGTCGAGGATTACACCTACCTTGGCAGTAACATCACAAGCACACACTCCATGGAACAGGAAATAGAATCAAGAATCTGTAAGGCTGTATCGTTAATGGCAGGACTAAATCAAAGAGTTTGAAAAAATTCGCACGTCACTGATAGGACAAAAATCATTGTGTACCAGGCATGCATGCTCCGCACACTCCTTTATGGCAACATCAACAAGTGCTGGATGACGTACGCTAAGCAAATTAACTGGCTTAACAGTTTCCACTTGCGATGCCTGCGTAGGATCCTAAACATCAAGTAGCAGGATAAAATGACAAATGTGGACGCACTCAGGAGGAGCCAATGTTGAGTATGCATTCAATCCTGAGTGAGAAGCGCCTGAGGTGATGGGACCATGTCCACAGTGTGGGATGGAGGCACATCCGAAAAGCCCTGCTTTATGGTTAGCTGGCAAATGGTCTAAGGTCACCCCTGCCTGTGCTACAAGGACCTCTGCAAGAAAGACATGTCACTGGTGCACATCGACCTTAAAACGTGGAAAGTCATTGCTGAGGAGTGCACCCTTTGGCTGTCAAAGGTGCATTCATGCTGCGGAGGCCACCCCCACAGCTAGGAGTGAAGAGAGAAGGGCCAGGAGAAAGGTAGGGGGAAGAGGAGCAGGAGTCAACACCATTGTCTCTTGTGACCAGACGAATGCCATTCATATAAATCCTAGAAGGTTCACAACATTTGTTAAAAAATAATAATTACAAATAAAAACTGCAAATTTTGAGGAAATGCACACAGAACAAAACAAATATTTCTTTCGGTTTTCCTTTGTATTTACATTTACAGAAATCTATAAGTCATAGATCTACAACTTGTACAACAAGAAATATATCTCTTTAGACCAGGGGTCTCCAAACTACGGCCTGTGGGCCAGATCCGGCTGCAAAGCTCTCTCATCCGGCCCCTGGAGACCTTTTAACCTCCCAAATGAAGATATTACTTTTACCAGTAGTTGACCACAAAACTGTGTGTAGTTGGCCCCTAAATTGCCGTTTTACAGTTAATGCAGCCGTGCGGCAGAAAAGTTTGGAGACCCCTGCTTTAGATAAAATAAATGGCTTTACCTGAATCAGAAGACTTATTATTAAGCCACTTTGGTAGACTCCAAATTTGATCTGATAATTTCTTTGACATTTTTCTGAAAATTAATTTATAAAAAAAACTCGGTGAATTATGGTTTTAGATTCTTTTTACAAAGCATCTTTTTCTTTCAACAATTGGCTAAATAATAGATTGTATTCATTAATAACAGGTTGTATTTATTAATAACAGTAGTATAATAATTAAATGATCTTGTCTGTCGTATGCCAATTAAACCTACTTTCATCATAGCTGCTGAGATCTTAATAAAATAATAATAATAGCATTGAGTAGGTCCAAAGAATGTTTAAGTGGGAAGTATATAAACTTCACATTTTATTTTAAAATAGAATCTGAAAAATATTGGAAAAATAAAAACAAAAGATGCTTAAAATTTTGTCTTTGTTAACCTTATTTAAAAAGATCTTTCATCTATGGTTTGTTTGTTGCTAATAGGGTTTTCTTTTTTTATTTTATTGGTGAACATTTTTTAAGTTTACATTTTACTTGAGGAAAGTTGAAAAGTGTTTGGGTTTGGAGGCTTCCTACTTTAAATTATGACATTTGGTGTGATCTAGTGCATAGTGTACAATAGAATAAAAATAACATTTCAGACATTTTTATAGATCAATCAACTAGTGTTTTGACTTATAAACCGAAATTAAAACTTAAAATATATTTAGATGCTTTAATTTTAACATGTTATAGTCTCCACTCTATAATCCATAAAATTAGTAAGGTGCCTATCTATCGTCTAACCTTTTTTTTTTTTGTAATATGATAAGATAACTGGCAGTTCTCCTCTAATCTAGAAATCATGAGCCCCCATAGGAGTGCATCCCTTTGTACTCACTTGTCTAACATTTGTGACAGGAGCTTGGCGACATGAGCTCGAAACTCTGGTGTTGTGTCTAAAAGATTGCCTTCATTATCATCATGCTTGTCTTGGGGCCTTGGGACAAATAATAATATCACCTTAATGAAGTAGAAAGTGTATGAAGAAATCTGTGCAATTAAATAGCTAATAGCAATAGAGATAATTTGTATCTATCATGATGTACTAAAATTACCTGTTCGATTTCAATAACTTCATCTGTGCTTCATATCCAGGTTTAAGTTCTTCTTTGGCCACAGATCCACTGGACTTGAAAAATGGAACTGAATAGGGGGAGTTGAATGTCATGAATTGAAATGTTATTTCTAAAGTGAATAGGGTCACCATTTCTAGGTTACAGGTACAAGTGACATGTAATTAATAGTATGAAGTACTGACTTTTTTCATCACCGGAAAGTAGACCTTCCTACTAATGAAGTATAAAGACCCTTGGGGTAAGCATCAGAATATACTAAGGGATACACACAAATTATGTGCAAAGGGGTTGTGAAATAGTAACCCCCCACAACACACACACATTCATTGAGTAGAAAAAATGTTAGCATGGGGGAGGGTTTTATTTGTAAAAAAAGGAGTATGGCATGGGGAAAAAAGGTTGAATACTCCTGGTGTAAACATTGAATAACAACTGTTGATGAATTCTCAGAAGTTTTATGTTGTCAATTTAACTTAACGATCTGTCTTAAATGAAAAAAAAAGATGGGCAGATTTTTGAAGACATGACCCTTACCGAGTCTCACAGGTGAGAGAATTCATTTATGAATGTCCCCTTAATGCACAGTGTCGGTGTAAGTCTAAGTACTAGTATTAGTCTCATGACTCTTTCTACATTCAATCAATATTGGGAAACCTGTTTGAATACTAAATGAATTTTATTGTTTAAAAATAAATAAATAACTAATGTTGATAATGTCAAGTATTTAAAAAGGATTATAATTTATAAAACTTTGGCATTGCAGCTGATCTGAAGAATCTCAACCGTGATGTCACGACGCTACCGGTTGCAGGAAACGAGAGTTCTATAAATTCTAAAAGGATTTTCAAAAATGGAAGGTTTTAGGGTTTGGGTTAGGTATAGCCTAGAAATTTAATTTGAGCTTTTTTAACTCTTAATTTGCTAAAGCGCGATAATGCACAATTTACCCTTTTTTTACCACAGCGCAATAATGCGCGCCTCGATAGAACTCTCTTTAGAAACGAAATGACAGAAAATAAAAACTCTTCAGTGCTTGAAAAACGCTGTTGTCAACTTCCAGCAATTTCAACTGTTTCCCTCACTAGTGTTATCGCTCAATTTGCGAAGTTTTTTTTGGTATATTTTTTTTTTTTTTTCAAAGATGCGATTTTGCTATACTTTATTACTAAAATATATAGTACTAAAATAGAGGTAAAAATAGTTTTAAAATCAAGACAGTATTTTAGATATGTAAAATAACCATTCTTATCTTAAAATTAAAAGATGAAGTCAGTATGACGATAATATTATAAATACATTTTTAGTTTAGCAATTTGTTAAATTTCATAACCAGTTGGTTGCGATTCAGTAAATTCTTACAGGACTGGGGTGAAAGTTTTTCGAAAACATTATGGTGCATTAAGAGTTAAGGACGTGCCATAACAACAAAGATTGCTGCCGATAATGACCTCATTGGGCCATGGTCGATAAATTATCATTTTACCTGCATTGCTTTTAATAATAAAAAGTTTTAGTTTAGAAGTTTAGTACTCTTATAGTAAGGATTAGTATAGTCATAGCACAGTATAAAACTGATAAAGAGTGTTCTTACTTTACAGTACTTAACTTATGGTACAATACTATTACTTAGTAATAATAGTCAAAGTCAAAGTACTCATGGCATGGGTCAGCAAAAAGGAGTAAATCTGAGGTAAAAGGGAACTCATGGGGGGTGGGGGTGGTGATGCAGACTCATTGAGGTCACATAAAATTAGCTCCTTGGGTAGTAAGGTTAACATAAATTTTTTAATTTTGGGGTATCAGGCTGGTTGGTTTAAGTCCAAGGGCACTGAGACTAACTGAGACTAAGGCCTAAGAAGGCTAACTTTTAGGCAAGGATGGATGGCAATCCTTCGAATCCTGATCCCAAATTATTTGGCGTGAGTTATCGATTACTATTTATTATTTAGTTAATCAGTACATAATTCTGTTACATTATCATTCATTATGGCAGTTAGACCAGCCGCGCTGATTAATATTACCCCCAATGTTTTACAAGCAGCGCAACTAGCAGGAATTGAACTAACTCTGCGTGAGTTGTATGCTGTCATGTGTGTTATTATGTAGATATGATAGTTACTTAAGGAAATATCTCGATTATAAACAATTACGTCATTTATGACACTAATTAGTTAATCAGTACATATTTTAGCGTATTTTCATATTTATAAAAGTAATCATGGCAGGTTAATCGGCCGCTCAATTAGTCCCTTACATTTAGCGCAACTGACGCAACTGCCCAATAGAACGTTCTCTGCAGCTATTTGAAAATGCTGTGTGACAATAATTTAGAATCTAATGAATGGTTATCGGAAAATATGTAATCACTTGTCTATTTTTTATCAATAAATAACATATAAATAACATACTTTCATGTACTATCTGGTTACTTCCCCTTATTAGTTTATAATAATTTGAAATTTAGGACCGGGATTCGGAGGATTTCGGGATGGATTATCATGATTATTCTTTTAGAACTGTGTCATAAGTATAAGTCATAAGTGATCATAAGTCAAAATGACTACTACTACTATGTCAGACTATGACCATAGACTATAGTATAGACTAAAGAGGTGTGAACTTAATTATCCTATAATTTTAGCATTATAATATCGAAGTGACTATTCGCAATCGATTGCGAATAGCTTTCAAACCCTATTCGCAATCGCCGCGCTCGTTCACTTCCGGTTATTGCTATTCTTGGTAACATTTTTTCATAAGGTTAAAAATTTCGTCGCTAAATGTGTGGCTGTGTGGTCATATTGATAGTAAGATAGTACGCTACATTGCAGGTCCGGGGTTCGATTTCTTATTGATCCAATTTTTTTTTTTTTCAAACAATACTACATGAATTGATAATGAATAAGATTTTTTTTTTATTTTAAAAAATGGTTTGTTTTGATGTTAGGTTTAGGGATAGACTTTAGGGTTACGTTAAGTGATAGTTGTTATTATTATTAGGGTTTGGGTTAGGTTTAGTGATAGTTTTTAGGGTTTGGGTTAGGTTTAGTGAAAGCTTTTAGGGTTTGGGTTAGGTTTAGTGATAGTTTTGAGGGTTGGGTTAGGTTTAGTGATAGTCTTTAGGGTTTTGGGTTAGGTTTAGTGATAGCTTTTAGGGTTTGGGTTAGGTTTAGTGATAGTTTTGAGGGTTGGGTTAGGTTTAGTGATAGTATTTAGGGTTTTGGGTTAGGTTTAGTGATAGATTTTAGAGATTGTTTGAATGCACATATAGAATCGGAGGTTCAATGAAAGGCGCAGTGAATACTTGTAACTCTTTAATTTTTTAAACATCATTTTATAAACAATGAACGTGGAAAGGAAAGACAACCTCAATTCCGCGAGATTCTCGATTGCCTAGGCTATTTATAGCACGCGCCGATTGCGCACGCGCCGATTGCGAATAGGGTTTGAAATCTATTCGCAATCGATTGCGAATAGACGCTCCCTTATAATATTTTATTTTTAATAATCACTTTTACTATAAATAATAAATAGAAGTCTAAAACTAATAAATAATTCATAATGGCTAAAACCTATATCTCCGACCGGAGCGTCGGGTCTCTTCCCGTTGCTATGAAGGATAGTTGTTATTTTAATTTTAGGGTTTGGGTTAGGTATGGTATAGCTTTAGACTTTAGACTTTTCGGAAAATTCACGGGGCTCGCACTATTTTTCCGGGCCGGTGACGTGCCATAGCAACAAGACGGCCACCGATAAGGTCGGAGATATAGGTTTTAACCTAAATAATATATCTAGCCTAATTTGAAAAACACTAACACTAACACTAGTAACACTAACTCAACTTTATTAAAATGACAAACCAGGGATTCGACCAATTGTCTGGGGTGGAACACATTTTGGGCTAAATATGCTTTCATCACAAAGAGCTTCTTGAATTTTTCGAGCCTCTTCTTCATCATCGCTTGAGTCTGACGAAGAAGACTCATTTTTTCGATTTGAATTCATTGTAGGACAATGTTGTGTTAAACAGCAAGTTCAACATGCCCAACATTCATAAAACCATAACAAACCTTTGCTATTCGAAGGTTAAAAATCCCCAGACTGGGGCCACATATTTCCCCAGATGAGGAGACAGCAGCCCGCACGAGAACTAATAAGCCTTAAAAAAATAACTTAAAACATAGCAACTCTCTTTACTACTGAAACCTTTACGTAAAGAAATGTCGTAAAAAATGTGCTGGGGGGGATTGTTAGTTGGAGAAGTGTTGTTCCGGACAGACGTCGAGATACAGTACACAATTTTTTAATATAAAGATACACCGTAACACAGTCGTACGCAAGGAGATAAAAATAACTAGAAAATAAATACCATTCGGTATAACTTGTGAGTGTACTATTGACAAGACACTTCTAATGGCATCAGTGTGACAGCACTTCAATTAGGAACAGAAGGCAATCATCTCTATGGGAAAAAGATTACTAGAAGCTTTCTGCTCATAAAAATAAAACCCAATAATTTTGTGGCAGTCGTTTGCCCCCAACAACCCATTCATTTGTGTTGCAGTCGTTTGGTGTGGCAGTCGTTTGCCCCCCCCC
>MUZC01001805.1:16594-31795 GCA_002072015.1 Radix auricularia | reverse complement strand
GGCCGACCTCGGTGTAAGACATGTCCTTTTGTTTTGCAAGCCGAACAGATAAACTTCCCTAAGGGGCTATTTATGATTAAGGATGGTTTCACCTGCGCTAGCCGCAACGTTGTCTACACCATTGTGTGTAAGCGCTGTCCTTTGAAATACATAGGAGAGACGGGACGATCTTTGTCGTGCCGAATGTCTGAACATATTAGGGCGATTACACAAGATAAACAGTGCCCCGTCTCCCGTCACTTCAATGGACGCGACCATATGGGTGTCAAGGACCTGGCAGTCACTGCTATTGTCTCGTGCACAAACACACCCACGAGAGTCCAGATTGAAAACAGATTAATAGACAGTCACGGTACTATTGCACCACATGGGATGAATATGGTCTTTTCTTTGTCCACCTAGGCGCTTGCCCCGCCCCCTCTCTGCTTTCCTATATATAATCGCTTTGTCATCTCTCAGTTTCACTTTTTCTTTGGATACTTCGGATTCCACCGCAGCTAAGTTCCTTAAGTTTTCTTTTTTTATTTTTATTTTCGTTTTTTCTGTGTCTTGTATGTTCGTTGATAAAGGCTTTTTGCCGAAACGTTCGCTGTTTTGATACGTCCGGTCAGGCTCACCCATACCTTGTTTAATTAATATAAATGTGGGCTAGAGACATTTTAGTAACCTTAAAACATTCTGTCAGTGTAATACATTTCAAAAAGAAAAAAATTACGTCATACCTTGTAGCAGTGCTTTATCCTCTAAACAACATGTTCAATTTTCCCGGCGACAGGTTGTGTCAGTTTGATCCGTTAGTTCCTACCTGGGACAGGTTATGTCAGTTTGATCCGTTAGTTCCTACCTTGGACAGGTTAAGTCAGTTTGATCCGTTAGTTCCTACCTTGGACAGGTTATTTCAGTTTGATCCGTTAGTTCCTACCTTGGACAGGTTATGTCAGTTTGATCCGTTAGTTCCTACCTGGGACAGGTTATGTCAGTTTGATCCGTTAGTTCCTACCTGGGACAGGTTATTTCAGTTTGATCCGTTAGTTCCTACCTTGGACAGGTTATGTCAGTTTGATCCGTTAGTTCCTACCTTGGACAGGTTAAGTCAGTTTGATCCGTTAGTTCCTACCTGGGACGGATTATGTCAGTTTGATCCGTTAGTTCCTACCTGGGACATATTATGTCAGTTTTATCCGTTAGTTCATACCTGGTTATGTCAGTTTTATTCGTTAGTTCCTACCTGGGACAGGTTATGTCAGTTTGTTCCGTTAGTTCCTACCTGGGACATATCTCCAGGGTCAGTGGGCCAAAATATTCCAGCTGTTGATAAGGCAAAGCTGTGTCACTTTATCACTCTGATGTATAAATATTGGTTTTACATCTTACAATCAAAGATATATGGCAAAGCTGGGTCACTTTATCACTCTGATGTATAAATATTGGTTTTACATCTTAAAATCAAAGATTTTAAGGTCATCCCATCTTGGTCAAAAATTGATTTAAAACTCTGAGTATTTCCCTAACTTAGAAAATAGGTTAAATCCATTGCTAAACTTTCATTGACATGAAAATAGAAGATACACATAAAGATTTCACTATATTGTAAGTAGCAAGAAATTTATGTACATAAGCAGTGTATGATTTTTAAAAAATATACATTTGTGTTTTAACCCATAAACTTTAATTTTACATATATATTTGTGTTATAACCAATAAAGATTAAGTTTAAATATACAATTACGTTATAACCAATAGAGGTTAAGTTTTAAATGTATATTTGTGTTATAACCAATATATGTTAAGTTTTAAATGTATATTTGTGTTATAACGAGTAGATTTTAAGTTTTAAATGTATTTTTCTATTGTAATCAATAACGTTAAAGTTTTAAATGTATATTTGTGTTATAACGAATAGATTTTAAGTTTTAAATGTATATTTGTGTTATAACGAATAGATTTTAAGTTTTAAATGTATATTTGTGTTATAACCAAAAACGTTTAGTTTTAAATGTGTATTTGTGTTATAACCAAAAACTTTAAGTTTTAAATGTATTTTTCTATTGTAATCAATAACTTTAAAGTTTTAAAATGTATATTTGTGTTATAATCAATAAAGTTAAAGTTTTAAATGTATTAATATGATGAGTATTACTCTTTGGTAAAGTGTGAATGTATTAATAACTCATAAGATGAAATATATTAAAAATATGATAATCGAATTATTGTTTCTAATAAAAATATGAATTTTATGAATGTGTTTAAAAAGTTGCAGAATTTCAAGAAGACATAAAAATTAACAAAGAATACAAACATATTATTCTATAGATAAATTCATGTTTAATATGATAGTGAATCCAGAGATCATTATCCCGAAGCCAACATGCTAATTTTAATAAACACACTCACACACACAGTTAAGCAAAGACTCTCATACTCACACACAAACTTACATACAAACTCACACACATACACACAAATCACACTCACACACACAATTACAAACACATTTACATACTAACTTACACATAAACTAACACACACAAACACACACACAAACACATACAACACAAACAAACACACATACAAAAACATACATTCAAACACACACAAAAACACATTCACACAAATACTCATGTTTATATGTCAAATAAATTTGTGTTTGTTTGTTTTATGCCAAGTCTTACCTTCCATATAATAATGTCATTGATTGTGTGTGTATTTTTTTAAAGAATCTTTAGAAAATAATGACAAAATGTTCATCCTTCTATAATAAAAGATTAGTTTCTTTATTTATGCTATTCAAATATATCATTACAGTGCAAGTATATTTTTATTTACATGTTTCTTTCATTAGGACAATTTAAAAGAAAAGGAAAAAACAATCTTTTAAAATTAATCCCGTGTTATTACCACATAAAATGTGCCATTAAAATTTGATGTCCCATAAACTCCGCTCCTCAAAGAACTCTTACTGACTAGTAAATAAATCCCGTGTTATTACTACATAAAATGTGCCATTAAAATTTGATGTCCCGTAAACTCCGCACCTCAAAGAACTCTTACTTACTAGTAAATAAATCCCGTGTTATTGCCACATAAAATGTGCCATTAAAATTTGATGTTCAGTAAACTCCGCACCTCAAAGAACTCTTACTGACTAGTAAATAAATCCCGTGTTATTAACACATAAAATGTGTATTAAAATTTGATGTCCCGTAAACTCCGCACCTCAAAGAACTGTTACTGACTAGTAAATAAGATACACAATTTGATAAAACACAATCAGTACATTATTTTCTAGACACACTTTGGAATCAAATAAAATATTTTTATTTTAATGATGTACACATCAATGAGAAATATTCTTATATTTGTGTTGCTTAAATGATTCTTTGAATGTGACATAATTATGTATGCACATGTAAAATGTCTAGCACAAATGATATCATTAAATAAAATGAATATCAAATCATGAAAACTATGGAAAGCAGTGGCGTAGCTAGGGGGGGCGGAGGGGGTGGTCCGCCCCGGGCGGCACTCAATCAAAGGGCGGCATTTGTGGGCATTTGAAAATAAAAGCAAATTCCGTACACCACCCCTTTTCATTTGAAAACCATGGCGAAACAAAAAAATATTAATTGTCAGTTTTAATTAACGGATTCGTGAGACATTTGTTTTATTACATAGCGGTTGTTATAACTAACGCAAAACCGTTTAAAAATTTAAAATCACTCAAAAAGTTAAAGATCTGTTTTGGAAAATTAGGCGGTATACGTCGCAGATGGCGCTTTTATCAGAAAACTGAAAAAAACAACACATTACGTCTAGTCCGAAAATATGTACAATTAAGATCACCACGACAGTTTTAGTATGGAATTTCGAAGTTCACAGAATCATGCTTTATCAAGTGCCAACCCTTACATGGTAGTTCAAACATTGTGTTTAACTTGCAAGTAGTAAATTATATTACTGTTTCAAGTTTCATAAAGTTATTTAAGGTAACTTATTAAAAACTAAACTACTTTGCTTTTATTGAATTAAAGTAACACATAAAGCTTGTGTTTTTCATTAAAATACGTGTTATTCATTAAAAATGAATGGCTATTTATTTCTCCGTTAATAAATACCACAATAACATAAATAATTCCAAAAAGACATACTTAAAAATTTCAAGCGTTTTGGACAATTGACATCTGAAGTAACTAGTAAAACGAGATCAGATGCTGGAATTTTATTTAGTTCAATGCCATCTTTTTCTTTCTATAATTCATGTCTCTCAATTTATGGGAACCCGTCTTTTTTAAATTAATGCGAACTATGCAAACCCATTTCTTAGAACAAAAATATGTGCTAATACAGAACCCTGTTACAGAGAGTTGGAGGTAACAGTTGAACACTGACTTAGAAGGAGAAAAATATGAGACGGGAAAATTTAGAAAACGTAGTTCTATCTTTTGAGCAAGAAGTACAAAGAGTAATGTTTTTATCCATAGATGTATTACAAAAGAAAATAAAAGAACGTGGTGATGAGTTACTTGTCCTTGAAAGAAAATATTCGTGCATAATACCATCTAGCCTACTAAATGAAGAATTTGAAACTTAAAATAAATTTCTTTATTTACATTTAGATCTATATAGAATTGTTTGAGATTAAAAGAGAAAGAATCCAGGTTTTTATGGCAGTACAATGGGCCGGTCTTAGCAATAGCAGGGCCTTATGCAGCTTAGTATGCGAAAAAGAATTGCGTGGGAAATAGTTTGGATAGGGATAATGTATTAATAAAGATAATAAGTGAAAATTAAGCTAGGTTGGGCCTTTGAAAGCGCGGGGCCCACTGCGACTGCACAGGTTGCAGAAGCCTCAGACCAACCCTGGCTGTACCTCAAGAAGAGGTATTATGTTAAAAAAAACGGGGGGAAATGCCACCTTTATCTATAAAAATATATTCAACAGTAAATAATGGAAAATTATTTACCCAACATTATAATTTTGCTAAGAATTGTTTCAACAATTGCTATCATTGTATCTAGTTGTGACAGGAGCTACTCAAAATTGAAGTTGTTTTATTCGGATTTAGTGTTAAGTAGGTGGGGAGAGGGGGGAAATCATTACATTTGAATGTTATTGTATCCCTATTTATAGGGAGCGAAGTCAGTGGCATGCCACTTACATACATAATGTCAGGACATAGTAGCACTGTCTTCACATAGTTAAAGATTCATACGGATTAAACTTAATATATTAAAGTTATAGTTTCCACAACAATCAAAAATTATAATCATCAAAATGTGTTATTAATTTGTTCTTTATTTCATCTAAACTTCAGTTTGAATTACTAGAAAAAATTGTTTTTGTTTTAAATTTTAACTAATAAAAGTTTATAAAAATGTCTCACGGTATGGTTAATAAAATTTTAATTGATATTAAAAGAAATTAAAAATCTTGTCTTCGAAACTAAATTATCTCAAGAACAACACAATGTTAACATATATTTGCACCGATGCTTTTTTGGTGCAGAGATTACCAACAATAACACAAAAGTGCAATTAAGATTGTACACTAAATTTTATTTTAAGATCTAGTGTTCTTTGTAATTGACAAAATCAAACAATATTTCAACACCAAAATCTTTGGTTGAAAGTATTCCTGTAGTAAATAAACTATAGAAAAATGCAAATATATATTCATTAAAAATTTAAGCCAGAATAAACATTTGTTGCCTTAACACACATCAATATACTTTAAGTAGATTAAGACTGTTTATTTATTGATTTAACAAAAACTTAATTATTACGTCATAGTCTTTTGTGAAAACATTTGTTTATAGGAATGATGTATTATCATGTTCTACTTTTCTAACGCAAACTATTCAGGACATTTGAGAATTCACAAGTATTAGTAACGTTGACCTCAAATGGAATTAACGCATGACTTTTTATAAATGTGTTGGTCTGGACGAGGGCATGTGCTAAGAGGGTAAATGCGTATGAAACTACTGTGAAACTCAATAAAATTTCTGAACTTGCTTTTCTTAATATATTAATTTATATATTTTTCTATGTTTGTCATTCTGTACGTTGGAGGTATTTCAAATAACTAACGATATCATCTGTACTACTGTCTACACTTTAGAAGAGATTAGACAAGAGTATTGAACTGATACTTCAATCCATAAAAGAGATTAGACAAGTGTATTGAACTGTACTTCAATCCATAAAAGAGATTAGACAAGAGTATTGAACTGATACTTCAATCCATAAAAGAGATTTGACAAGAGTATTGAACTGATGCTACAATACATAAAAGAGATTAGACAAGAGTATTTAACTTTTACTTCAATACATAAAAGAGATTAGACAAGAGTATTTAACTTATATTTCAATCAAAATAGTTTGAACAAAACATATAAAATGACTAATGATTTAATTCTATATCTCTGATATGTGCGTCTATATTAATTTACAATTAAATGATATCTTTATTTGAATAATGCAATTTTTGTAACATTCATGTTTGTTAACTCAATATTACCTATAAATTTAATGAGCAAAATCTTATTAAATATAATAATCACTATAGGCAATATAAGTCCATGGTCTGATTTGGCCGACTCTTTATAGGCAATATAAGTCCATGGTCTGATTTGGCCGACTCTTTATAGGCATTATAAGTCCATGGTCTCATTTGGCCGAAACTTTATAGACAATATAAGTCCATGGTCTGATTTGGCTGACTCTTTATAGACAATATAAGTCCATGGCCTGATTTGGCCGACTCTTTATAGACAATATAAGTCCATGGTCTGATTTGGCCGACTCTTTATCGCTGTAATGAATAATTTTCTTTATATTTTATTTGACTAACAAAGACTTTTAGGTCATCTCAAATTAGTCAAATATTTATTTAAGACAGCGATTTTTTCTCTATCCTATAAAATAGATAACATCCATTGCAATAATTTCATGGAAATTAATATAAAAATATAATTTGAAAGAAAATAGAGCTCTGGCTTTTTCCTAAACAAGTATTCAGATATCTTTATCTACCACGTTCTTAAAAACCTTGGCGACTATACAATGCGTCACTAGCCAACAGGCAAACATAGACATAATGATTTTATTAGATTGTAGGGCCACTAAACACTACATCACTAGTCAACAGACCAACACAGCCATAAAGATTTTATTAGATTGTAGGGCCACTAAACACTACATCACTAGCCAACAGGCCAACACAGCCATAAAGATTTTATTAGATTGTAGGGCCACTAAACACTACATCACTAGTCAACAGGCCAACAGTAATAAGTAATTTGTATTATTTATTGTAAACTAAAATTTGTTAACTTCAGTTTAAATTACTTTTTTAAAAAAAATATCTTTTTTTAATTTGAACTAACACAAGTTTATAAAGATGCCACACGGTATTATTTATAAAATTTAAAATTTGAATTTGAATAATTGAAATTTAAAGCCTTTAACCTATAGATTCTATTCTCTTAAGAACAACACAATTTTAGCATAAATTTGTACCGGTGCTTTTTGATGCAGAGATTATGGCAATAAACAATAAAGCGAATCAGAAGTTGCGTTGAAATTCTTTTACAGTTATTGTGTTCTTTCTCACTGACAAAATATAGACACAATTTCTGCACCAAATAATTTGCCACTAATTCTTCCTTTTTAATAGTCTTTATTTCGTATTAAAATATTGTAGCTATAGTAATTTTTAAAAAGTTGTTAGTATTTTAATATTTTTTTTTTGGCTTGGTCTTAAAGTTTAATTTTGAGGTGAGTTTAGGTTTTGATACATGTTTATTCTGACTTAAGTTTACGTTTTAATAAACGAGAACATTAAACCTTTATGAACGTAGTCATGGGGCTTATTAAAAAAGTAGTTTAGTAACTATAGCTTTTAAATTTCTGGAAAGTTTAATAAATGAACATGATAATTATTTGTGACAATAATATACTCTCTTGGAAATATTTAAATTGATTTTATCCTACCCACAGAATGTTGTGGTAAAAAATGTTTAAATATAGAAAGTTAATCGGCCTTGTTTTTCTATTATCTTCCCAAACACCAAAGTTTTAAATGACACTTTGTGTGGTCGTGTACTGACAGTCTTAAAGAGTTGCTCATGTCAGATCACAAATAATATTATCTAAACTAAGATACATATTCTAGGAAAGTATGTCATTTTAACATATAAATGAAGTAAATAAATTACCTCAAAAAATGAAGTTCCTAATTGAAGACAATAAATTATGTAACTTATTCACGACAATATATCACTTCAATAAATCACGTCAATAAAACACGTTAATAAATCACGTTAATAAATTAAATTACTAATTCACGTCAATAAATCAAGTACCTAATTCACTTCAATAAATAACGTCAATAAATTAATTAATTAATTCAGGTCAATAAATCATGTAACTTATTCATGTCAATAAATTACGTCAAGAAATCACGTTCATAAATCAAGTAACTAATTCACGTCAATAAATCACGTCAATAAATCAAATAACTAATTCACGTCAGTAAATCAAGTACCTAATTCACGTCAATAAATCACGTCAATAATTTACGTCAATAATTCAAGTACCTAATTCACGTCAGTAAATCAAGTAACTAAAGATTTATGTCATATAAGAAATACTATTATCTAAACTAAGATGCATAATCTATGTATGACCAAATCAATTTTTAGAAGTGAATGTATGACTAAACCACTATTTATGAGAGTATGTATATACAAAACATGTGTTATGAGAGTATGTATGACCAAAGCAATTTTTATGAGTGTATGCATTACCAAATCCATTTTTGTGAGTAGCAACAAGAAATCGGTTATGTGAGTTCGTATGTTCATAGCGATGTTCAATCCTCGCTCTACCAAATCGAAAGACGCCATCTCAGCAGTCAACTCCCGAACAATAACCCTAAAGTTAATATATGATCTCAGCAGTCATCTCCTGAACAATAACCCTAAAGTTAATATATGATCTCAGCAGTCACCTTCTGAACAATAACCCTGAAGTTAATATATGATCTCAGCAGTTAACTCCTGAACAATAAACCTAAAGTTAATATATGATCTCAGCAGTCAACTCCTGAACAATAAACCTAAAGTTAATATATGATCTCAGCAGTCAACTCCTGAACAATAAACCTAAAGTTAATATATGATCTTAGCAGTCAACTCCTGAACAATAAACCTAAAGTTAATATATGATCTCAGCAGTCAACTCCTGAACAATAACCCTAAAGTTAATATATGATCTCAGCAGTCAACTCCTGAACAATAACCCTAAAGTTAATATATGATCTCAGCAGTCAACTCCTGAACAATAACCCTGAATTCATCATATGAAATTGAGTTTTGTTCTTTTGTTATTAAAATATCTTAGATCCTTCTTGAAAAATTGCTTTAAGTTCCTGACTTCTTAGTTATTCAATAAGCAGCTCTTATATTAGAATGTATTCAACTTTGGGATAAGAGTTTGTCCACACGCAAGCGATTACACACATAGTCGGGAATATCCAAGTAAAGAAAGTTTTCAATTTTTTAGATCAGACTAAAAATGAAGTAGTGTTAATTGTAGAGAGTGAGCCAGCAAGTCTTCATCTCTTGTTTTATATTCTGAAAGATTTAGAAATATAATATTTTACTATTCCCAAAACAGTACTATTATGGGTTTAGTTTTTATAAATTTTAATTCGTTACCTTCATGAGATTTGTCAATTTTAGCAAAAACAATCAGTCCATAAGGCATATGCAATTTATTTAGTTAATAGTATAAGAATAATTTAATCTCGTTATTTGTAAATATACTTCAGTATCTATGCTCTCCTCCAATATATAAAAGTATTAGCGCTCGTTTGTGTAATTACTTCCATCAAAAATTATTGCCACACTGTGATCTCTGTGACACCCTCAAATCATATCAACATCGTTATCTTATCTTATATATACAGACGCTTCTTCTATGCAGAGGATAATGTGTCCACACATGTGATGCAGCGATCACAGGCCACGGCTGTAGGGGTTCCACGCATTACCCCAGCCGCCTAACTATTGTCTAGTTAGGTACCAATTCCTAGCTGGGTGACTCAGGCCCCGGGAACAAATCATCGCCTTCGCGTGGATTCGGATGCGTTACCATCGGTACGACAGTCGAGCGCGCTACAACTTGACCACCGCGTCCCACAATATTATTACAGGAAAATTGTTTCTGTTTGAGCTGTATGATATGCTTTCTTTTTATTTAATGTATATATCTTTTAAGGTTAATGTTTTCCAATGCATTTTTGTTTAATTTTACGTTCTGAGAATAAATATTTAGAGCTGTGGCTGATTCAATTTTTTTCTCCTTTAAAAAGACACAAGTAATCATTTAATCGATTATCTTCCATAAATTGTAATTTTTAACGCATATATTGATTCCCGTTAAGTCACAATTAATTATTTAGCAAAGTATGTTAAGTCTCAGTAATTCCTTAAACTCCCAAGTTTGTAACTTAACACAGCTAATTTGTTCTGGTATGCAAGTAATAAGGAAGAATAAAACTTTTTGGTTACATTGACACATATAAAAAAATAATAATTATCTCAGGGGTAAAGTATGAAAAAAAATATTTAAATGATTAACAAATTAGAAAAAAAAATAAGAGCAATATACTAAAATTAAATAGAAATTAATCCATAATATTAAAACGATTAAAATATTTGAAAATTATACAATGAATTTAATCATTTATATTCGCAGCTCTTATTGACGTATGTTAACAGGAATAGCCTTCATATTTACATTACATCAAAAAAATAGTTTGGCATAGAAAGCTATTCTTAATTGAATGTTCGTATAATTTAAAAGAATGTTCTAGATCAATGATTTAGGACCTATTGCAAGTATGACACAGTTGCCACAAATCGCTTCGATAGCCGGTACACAACTACAATATGACTTCCTTGATTAGTATTTTAAAAAAATATATAATCCCATTGAATATAAAAAAGGTTTATAAGCTAGTGCTTCTAAAACATTTAGTAAGGTTGACCGGTAGCAACTTAAAGATAGTCCAGGGACCGGTGCATTTTTTGCCTGTAAGGATGTGGTAGCGATAAGAGCAACCGTATGGCCTACATCCCCAAAATATTTCACATGAATTCAGTTAGTTTTATGCTACATGTACTCAAACAATATTAGAATAGAATAGTCGCTTGTCTTTTACTTGTCTTCAGCGATTTTTATGATCGTAGTCGATAACTGGTTTTTACTTTACCAAACTATGTTCTTTATGATCGTAGTCGGTAACTAGTTTACTTTACCAAACTAAGTTCTTTATCGGTAAGTGCTGGTACTTTTTACTCTTTTATAAAAATTTCGCTTGAGTTTAAAAGATGTTAAATGTTGGGATACAATTTTGTTTTGAAAAATTATTAAAAAGGTTACTCTTCAATGACTTGTTTAATGATTATCTTAGTAACTACGTCAATTTAAATTATATTAGTTTCATTCCCACATTAGCTACCGATCGTATTTATCATTATAAAATGGCATACATTAGAGACAAGATTATGTTTTTTTTACTTATCTGGCTTTAACTAGCTGGGACGAAAACTGTTTGATTTGAATTTTGTTGTATCCCTAATTTTAGGGATCGAGTTCAGTGGCTTGCCACTTCTATAGATATAACAAAAAATTGTGGTGAAATATACGTTAGAATTGTTTGACATCCATATAGATTCTATATTAACCTTAATAAGTTTATTTTAAAGTTTGTGTAAGTATACATAACAAAATAATTAATTTGTATACTTTATTATTAATTTATATTTGTGAATTTCAGTTTCATCACTTTTTAAAGAAAAGGTTTTTTTAATAATTTAAACTAACACAAGTTTAGAAAATAGTCTCACGGTTATTTATATAAAATTTAAATTTAGATTTTTTTAAAATGGAAAGCTTCTAGCCTATAGAGTCTAGAGAAAAACACAATTTGCGCATATATTTGTACCGGTGCTTTTTGATGCAGAGATTATGGCAATACACCATAATAAGCATCAAAAGTTTTAATGAAATTCTATTTTAAGTTATAGTGCTCTTTCTCAATAACAAAATATAGACTCAATTTCTACACCAATTAAATTATTACTTTAAATATTTGTAAGCAACGTGTGCCATCAAACACTAAAATAATTTTAAACGAATAAACTTAAGCCTTCATAGCTAATTCTTCCTTATCGATCTTTATGTCGTATTACAATTTGCGAGTTATAGTAATTTTTAAACAAAAGTTGTCTGTATTTTAATAAGTGTTTATTCTGACTTAAAGTTTAATGCGGACGTGAGTTTAGGTTTTGATACGTGATTATTCTGACTTTATTTTTAGTTTTAATAAACGAGAACATTAAACCATAATGAAAGAAGCTATGGGGCTTATTAAAAAAGAAGTGAAGTAACTCTCGTTATGGCGGGGCTGTTATGATTAATAAATGGACGTGAAAATTATTTGTGACAAAAATATACTTCCTTGGGAATATTTTAAATTGATTTCTTCCTACCCACAGAATGTTGTGGTAAAAAATGTTTAAATATAGAAAGTTAATTGGCCTTGATTTTCTATTATCTGCCCAAACACCAAAGTTTTACATGACACTTTAAGTGGTCGTGTATTGACAGTCTTAAAGAGTGGCTCATGTCAGATCACAAATAATATTATCTAAACTAAGATACATATTCTAGGAAAGCTAAGTCATCTTAAAATATAAATCTCGTCAATAATTCACGTCAATAAATCAAGTACCTAACTCATGTCAATAAATCAAGTACCTAATTCACGTCAATAAATCTTGTCAATATATATACATGGCTTCTTTTCGCCCTCTTCCCCCTTTCCCTTTCTTCTGCCTCCTCTTTTTCTCACTCCTAGCTGTGTGGATGGCTTCCGCTACTTGAATGCTCTCACGAATTTCTAGCGATAAGAAGTCACGTTCTTCATCTCAATAATTCACGTCAATGATTTCGTCAAAAATAATGTTAATAAATAACAATAAATAAAGTATTAAAAACTGTTAATTATAAAAAATGTTTTTTTAAATTTACACAAAGTTATCAAACAAGATATTAATCAATTAAAAAACGCGACTCTGATTTATTGTATCAGTAACGCTTTGACGTCATTGTCTTTGATTTCAATACAAGGTGTGCAACAGGAGGTGTGCAAAATGCTTCAATATTAAATAATTTTTTTAGTGCATTTTCGAGATGTCGAATGCGCTATTGCACCCGTTTTGTCCGTCCGTCCGTCATCACTCTTGATCACAGCATCCAAAAGTCCTAGACCCATGATGTATATATGTTTTTTTAATGCCCTGACCTGCCATTTGTGCATCAACACTCCGTTACTCGATCCGTTTGAAAACCCCGTTAAAACTACCAAAAAATATTTCGAATCGAGAGGTAACACTAGCGCAGGGAACGGCCGCCATTGCCGGTAGTCGAAAGTGTGATACTTCAAGCATTGAAGAGTGATGCGATAGGGTGCAAAAGAATTAGTTGTTTTTTTTAGTTGACGTCATTAGAATATGTGTAAAAATTTAGAGAGTTTTACGTTATCATTTGTGGTGACTTGTAGTTGGATTGAAGAGAAAATATTTTTTTTTTAAATGTAAAGAAAAGACTTTTAAATAAAAAAAATGTCAGGTTTATTCATTACACAAGAAAATTCATAAAAATATGTCTAATATCTAAACACAATTACTGATAACTACATAATTCTGATATCTAACATAAGTACTGATACATAATACGAAAATGCGCTAACACGTCCTGAATTCCAATAGGTATTAGGCTTAACATGATTTTTTAAAATATATAAAGTATACAGGAGTTTTAAAATTGTATGGTGTGTTTTTCCGTATTATAATAAAAATGACGTCATTTTAGCTTATTTAAATTTTGGAATATATAACCATGTAAAAACATGGTTTAACGATTTATAATTATAAATTGTGTGCATTTCAAGAAAATTAATATTTCGTATTTTGAAAACAAGGATAAGTTACTTTAACTCTTGAAAAAAAAGTTGCTGTATAGACATCTAGTACTAAACTACCCATCTCAACAATCAGCTGGTACTAAAATATTTATCCTAAAAAACGACTAGTATTGAACTACCCATCTCAACAGACAGCTAGTACTAACGAATGTTCATTCTCTTTTGGGTCGAGCCGTTAGGCTCTTAGGACGCGGTTCAATTTCTCGCAGGCGAGCCTCATCAAGCGGGCATCGCATTAGAGGTAATCCTCAGTAGGTACCGCAAAAATCACCCTCAAAACCCCGTCCAACTCGGAGCAACATTCTAGTACGTGGGCCACCGTTTTCTCGGGGCAGCCACACAGCCGACAGGCCAGTTCCCTGGGTTCCGGCTTGGGGTATTGAATTAGCACACCGTAACCACTTCTGCCATCTCTGAAACGTGAGCCGTCTGTAAAGACTTATACCACGATGTGTTCATAGGCTTCGATAGTGTCTATATATTTATTTAAAATAAAAGATGTACTAAAAATAAACGTTTAATAACGTGTTTATAAAATGTGTACTAATTTTCGTTTTAAAATTTAAATTTCTTTCTTAGAAGTTAGTATTGTTTTGTTTATATTTATTTTAAAACATTTCTATAAAAGTTTTATGAAATATTTTTTTTTAACTTGGTATATTTTATTTGTAGAGGTACAGTCCTAATTACTAAACGTTTCAATTTTTACTAAGTCGGTATCTAGTTTAAAATAACTAAGCTTTGTATAACATATCTGTTATGTTAAATCAGTTCAGAAATGTACATCAACTTTTGCTGTAAATATATTGTAAAGTAATTAGACATGAATCTATCGACTTTTGGTGATGTTGTTAAAATAACATTTTGTTTTTAAAAAATCCATTATATTAACTTATGGTTTCTTAGCCATGCATGCTTGATAAAAAACTGTGGATCGATTTTTTAAACCTATTTCCTTGTAAGCTAACAAGCTGAAATTTGGCAGGCAGACATGTGCCATTAATAAAATATTAGGAATCAAACTTTCACATATATCGACTGTACTGCAATTGAATTTTAAATTTTTAAAATTATTTTATTTAACTCTATGTATCAGGTAAAATTTGAGACAGACTGTTGCGGTGCGTATTCTGTTCAACAAT
>MUZC01001804.1:1329444-1364954 GCA_002072015.1 Radix auricularia | reverse complement strand
AGTCAGTCAGTCAGTCAGGGCTTTCCCTTTTATTAGTATAGATTATTAATCATTATATAATAGATGTCATAAGGTATTTTAAACGGAAGTAGTTTTCATAAATGTGCATGAAATTAGCAGTTGTCATTTTTTTTAAAATTAAATAATTTTGAAAAACTTTTATGTTTGCAAAATTTTGTAGTGCTGAATAAATTTCAGAAGTACTCTTACCTAATAAAGAAAACGGCCTGGCATATTCATGACAAAAAATTTGCAGTCTCGTTCTTCGTCTAGAAGATTACATTAAATGCTATGGTCTTCATATAAAATTTGTGGCATAATTCAAAGCATCCAGAACCAATTAAAATAATAAATTAATATCTCTCAAGTGTAAGAATTCTCATTTTAAAAATGTATAACTGTAAATATTCGAAGGGTTTTACAACTACTAATACTATTGAATGTTGTAAACAACAGATGATTGCTGGGGAACTTAATTTCCTAAAACTGCAATGGGATCTTTATGAATGTGAGGTGATAGAATTAGAATGAGTGATTGAATGTTTTTGATACGTTTTAATTACACGTCTCTTTACAAGCAGATAGATTATTTTTAAAATAATGCATCTATTTGAATAAGTATAGTATAGTCTTCACTATAGTCCGGAAAATCCTAATTCTAGTTGGCCATGATTTTTAATCTCAAACAATACTGCAAGACATGCTCGCCATTGTTTTCTTTTGTCACAATAGTTTGCTGTTCATTTTCAATAATGTGTCGTTTTTGAAGTCAAGTTTTTAATTATGTCATTTTATGTTTCTAAGAGGACATGTGTTCAAAGCCGTTGAATGTTAGATCTATTTCTCATCTATTGCAAGCAGCAGTCACATTTCATTAAGTATTTATCTTGCCCCACAGGAGTACTTCAATACCATGTAGTTCCTGGGACCTTTTGCAGTGCTGGTTTATACAACAGTAATGTACCTACCTTGGCCAAAGACACAGTCAAGATCGAAATAAACGGAGGTAATAAAGTTCATTCTTGAGTTTTTTACTTAAAGTTAAAGAAAGTTTTATCTAGCACCCCTCCAATTCCAACACCTATTTTATGTAATATTTACAATACATCAACCGAGGTTTTTTTTTATTTTGTAAAAATTAATATTTATTGGGGGGGGGGGGGGGGAATGACGTTAATATTTCCCGTGAAGAAAAGTAGGTACATTTATTTGTTGGAAATGAAGGTCAAGATAGGCTTTATTTAAAATTAAAAAAAGAAATATTGAAATCATTGATTTGAAAACGACTGTCCACTAAATACTAAATGGTTGTATTAAGTTGTATTAGTTTTTTCATAATGTATTTTAACATGATCTTCAATGTTGTGCACAGTATATTATTGAATTTATATACATTTATGTATAAATTATAATGTAAAGACACATCTCTGTTTTCAGCTAAAGTCAAAGTAAATGAGGCCTCAGTTATTGTAGCTGATGGCAGTGTCACCAATGGAGTGGTGCACGTAATCAACCAAGTTCTCATCCCATCAGATATTAAACTACCGTGATTTTATTAGATTTGGTCAAGACCATTCAAAGTCTCTGCTCTGTTAAATGTTGTCAAACATTTATGTAACAGGTGTTGCTCAATAAATACAAAATGTAAAAGAACTTTATTCTTGCTGAATTAGTTGTATTTAATTTAAGCTTGTACATTCCCTAGTATTGGTCGTTATTGCTTTATTATAAAAAGAAAATTTTAACTACACTATGCAATTTTATTTGCAAAGGCTCAAAATGATAATATCTATTACCATCATTTTACAATTTAAATAGTTAGAAATTAAGCACCATTAGTATTTAATTTCTTAAATGTGCAAGTTAAATGGGTATAGGTAGTAATGACAATGAACTATTTTATTCAAAAATAATGTTTCAAATTTTGATTCAATAAATAATTTGATATTTATTATCAAGTATTCCAAATCATGTTTTTACACAGGGTTTTCCTAAGTGTTCAAATGAAATCACTTGTTTGAAATCTGCAACATGTAGCTTTAAAAACATTCATGGAGTTAACTCAATTTACTTGCACAAACCCAGTTTCAGAGATCACAATGTTAAACATATGAACAGTTCATTCATGAACCATTGCTTGTGGTCAACTGTATACTTCTTGATTGGAAACACATGCAATCTGATACAAAGTTTCATCTCAGTGGATCTCTAGCATTTTTTAGTTGTTCTTGAACGAGATACTACAGTGTTATTATGACTTTGGTTCATTAAAATTTTTGTTGAACTCTTATACCTCACATTATTAAAATCTTTTTGGCACTGCAGAAACCGTAGCTACTACTTCAGCACAAATCTCTAACTGTAATTCCTATTTTGCCAATGTTTATATACTGGATCATTATTTCAGATATGCATTCTTTCCATCAGTAACAGGAAATGTGTACTCAAGTCCAAGTGACTAAAATAAATAAAACCAACTATGCAAAGGCACTTAACATATTTTAAAAACTATGAGTTGCCGGTACAGTATACTTGGTGTCATTTACAACATGTTTTGTCGTATTTTTAATAAATTTCATCCAACAACCGCCAAACAACTACCTATCACTGTACCTAAAACATTTATTTTGTAGCAGTACCTGCTATTGCTATTAGCCAAAATGTTACAAGTCTTTTTTGTATTGGAGGAAAATGAAAATAAATTAACATGGAAATTATAATAAGATGTCAAGTTTAACATATATCACTTTCAATGTTCAAGTGGACTAAAGTAAATCGCATTTAAAAAATCAAGTTAATACATAAAAGACTCTCACTATCAGATATCTTGAATGAAATATTTAAATGGTTCAAAATGGCCAAGATTTGTACAGCAATATCCCAGTTTGACATTTTGTCTGTTATGAAATGCACCAAGTGAGGACCATCCATAAATTATTTTTTTTTATAACTTTAAATAAATAATAATATAAAGGGTACCGTTTGTGAGAAAAAAAATTATCTTCAGAGTTGCTGGTTGCAGTTCATGAGCTGTCAAAAATAGTACTACTACCAATATGATCACTAAATAAAAAGATTTATTTAATGTCGTTTGTAAAACCAGGTGCTTTTTTTCAACTAAATATAATTTTTTTTTACTTTTGGCATTTTAGTAAAAAGAATGACATTTCTATTAAATCTTTTTAAAAAAATTAAATAATAAAACACCTTGTATAAGTACTTCACATTTATTTCATTACCAGGCGGAATTTAGAATAAATGGAAGCTATCAATTTTGATTAGACATTATTATTAGTTAAAACATTTCATTAGAAATAGATGAAAAACAATCTATACAGCCACTACCAAGTTGGTTGGCATATGTGAATTCATTAATAAAAATATCTAAGACTACAAATTAAACAGAGTCTGGTTCACTAATTACAATAGTAATCAAACTGAAGTCCATTACACAGGCATCTAAAATTTGATATTAGAGTTTGTGTAGAGAAAGTTCAGAAGTCGCAGGCGATATTTGATATTGTAATTTAAGAATTTCCAACATGTAGAGCAGAGGGAGAAATGTTGCAACCTGTAAATTTTTTAACACTCCTTACTTATTAGCATTTATAATCAATCACTCATTAATGAACTTTAAATGCTATGGTACAAAAGACATTTTAGTTTTGAAACTTAAGGATTAAAACCCAAACCCCCAAGTATGTAATGTAAATAAATTAAATCAAGCGCAGTAGGGTGTCTAATTTTAATATCTGTTCTAGTTTACTTATTTTGACACCACCTGACCTATAGATATTATTAAGAGAAAAAAAGAAGAAACAGATTGCAGAGCTAATAAAACACTGAACCATCAACGAATGCAAGAAAGAAAGAAGGAAAAAAAAAACCAACAACCACAAGACATAAGAAATCATTTTCACCATTGAAGTTATCACATGTACCATATTTGCTTTTAATTTTTGTTCTTAAAATATGTAATTCAAATGAAATGCACATGACAATTATTACCTAAGAAGTTTTTTAAAAAAATGTAACAATGACGTGAATATGTTTGATATTTAAAACCAATTATAGCTTTAAAAAGCCCCATGACCAGATTAAACTGGTGTGCTTTTAATTACATTAGCCTTTGATGACAAAACTACAGAAAATGTGTATCTTGAATAGCAAATAAACATATAAGATTCCTCACATTCACAAATACTTTTTCTGGGGAGCTGTACAAATAACAAAATTTTATACCCCTGTCTAACACATAAATGCTGAAAAAATGACAGCTAGGAATTCATGTAACATGTCAAAGTATTCCAAACATAGCCTATAATTCTTTCATTCCCTTGAAACATCAGGACATACAACATATAAGATTAGCACTTTTCTCCACATTTTTCTTTAATGAAATGAATAGTGGTTTTATTTCATAATCTAGGTAATAGATTTAAATCAGCCCTTGTTTTAACCACATTCAAACTACAGGGCATACCTATGATTTTTAATAGCATTCTCTACTTTTTAAAAAAAAATAGGAGTCACACAAACTGTTCCCTAACGTCCCTTAATGTCATTTTTTTGTTTGTTGCAAAAAAGGAGAAGGGATAATAGAGTGGGGGAGAAGAAAAAGAGATAGTAATAAAAAGTTTTGTTTCAACATTGAGTCAACATATATACAAGGCATTATTTTACAATGATGAGAATAATGGACTTATTAAAAAAAAAAACGAATGAATGCAAGATTCCCTGTAAAAAAAACATAACACATGTTTGGAAATGGTCTGCAATCAAGATCATGAGTGGACAATCAACAATAGAGCATTTGCTCCAAGATGTTCGCAAACTTAACTTCAAAAAAGAAGTACAGATATGTTAAGGAAGTGTGAGAGCAATTGCTGCCATTGCCAATTTTTATATTTTTACAAATTGAGGCCGCCATATTGGGACACAGTCTTGATAGAGAGCATTTCAAAACATGTTAAATAATAACTTGTTAAGTGGCTACATATAATTTTATCCATATTATAATCAATTTCCTCCTTACAAAGAACTTGATACAAAACCAATTGAGTGTTGGTTTTTTGTATCATCTATTGAACTAATAATGCTATAGATGTGCAATTGCCAAATGAAAACACCTTTATCCAATGTAACAGAATCATGTGTCCAGGTTCCTGTTATCCCAAAGAAACTTTGTCCATTAAGGAAATTGGAGGCTATACCTAGTCTCGGCCGAATCAGATCAAACTAATTTGATAAATCAAGTTAAAATATAATCTTTATAGTCTTTCTTTGTGTTAATGGGTGGTAAATGTCTGAGTTGTCGTTACAGTTTCAAATATTACATTTTGCCTTTGGCTTTCTGGTTCCCACGCGGTGGAGTTACTGGTCGACCGGCATTTAATCCTCCATATGGAAACTTTTTCTTGTCTGCAGGCTTTAGTATCTGTAAGGATTAAAAAATATTAAAGCCACAATATTAGAATACACACACAAAATCAAGATGAAAACTAAAATTTTACAGGTGTAAAAAGAATGAATTTATTGAGAATGTGTCTATGTAATAGTGTTTATTAATTATAATTATTTATTTCTTATTCAGAACAATAACTAATTTTAAATTATACCCATTAATATATCACATTTTATACATTAACATCTATGCTGCCTCAATGAACACATACATATTACAATGTGTAATAATAGTACAGGGAGTCCTGTGGTTATAACTAATTTGAAAGATGCTAAACTTGGCACTAAAAGTAAGTGCAATTTGGGATAGTACTTAAAATAATTTCCAGTTGCATAGTATAGTTCCCAGTTTCATTGTAAACAGTTCAATTTTTTAAAATTATTTTCCTGCATGGGAGACCAGGGATGTTGAATTCTGATATGTTTTTATGTTGTTTTTTTTTTATGTGAAGTTATATCTGTTTCAAGTAAATATGAATTAAAAAAAACACAATTTTCTTACATTTTTGGATTAAATTTTTTTTTTTAAACTTTAATTAAACGAGGTTTTATTTTTAGTTTTTTCCTTCACTAAACAAAAATCATATTCTATGAAAAGAAAGTCATGAGTCTATGTTGTTGGAAAACATAATTCTTTCCCTTCATTGAATATCAAACACAACATATCATCCCCTTGGAATAACAAGGTTCTATGTGGACTTTTGGTAGAACCGAGATAAAATCTTGTTATTCTGCACTTCCCACAAAATTGACTCAAGATACAACTTTCATATTTTGTACCATGATAGATTAATACATGTACTATAACCTGGTGGCTATAACTCATTTTGGTCACAAATTTGACTTAGAACCTTGTTATTGTAAGGGGATCTTCTTCTTCTTCGTTCTCAATATTGAATATCTGAATATTGAGTTTTGCGTGCCACGAATTTTGCGCCAATTGGCCCGTGGTCTCCGACTTCAGCCTGCTGTATTTTCTGGATTTGCTTCCATAGCCTTTGGTCAGCCAAGACCATCTGCAAGGCAGCAGTTGTTTTTTGGCAAGTGATTTGGTAAGGGGATGATATGCTAAATAAAAAAGTTATTAATATTTAAGATAGCATGGTAGCCCATGACACATTTCCAGAATTGATAATTCCTTCAAAATGAAGAAAATAATTCCTGAGAAAAATAGTTAAACCAGTTGGATAGTTGCATCATTAATGTAGAGAGTTAGTGCTTTCAAGGACAAGTGAGTTACTATTTTAAGTTAGGAACAGGCTAAGCTTTTTTAAAAGTATTTTTGTTTACTTTTAAGGCTATGTTAATAAAAATATTATATATTGAGGTTAAGACTGCTCATTTTTGAGGACCGGCTAACAGTTCAAAAAAAGACAGGTTAACTCTCAAAAGACGAGAGATTGAAAAATGGTGCATATCTGTCACATGAAATAAAAAAATCATAACTTTTATATTAATTTAAGCTTAAGTGCGAAATTAAAAATCTACTATATGAAATGGTTAAATTTTTATTTGGCAATAAGAAAAACTCTTTTACTTTATTATTTTTTGAAAAATCTGGTATCAAAGTTTCAAAATAAAAAAAATTTCTTCCGCCATCTTCCTCGCGTTTTGTACACACAAGTAGCTTGTTGTTACGGACAAAAACATTGTTATCATGGATTTGGATTCAGATTATGATAGTGAAGATGAATATAGTTATTCCTTAGAAGATATTTTTGATGAAGAAAGTTCCTCAGAAGAATCTGATACGGAAATGACAGTTATTATCAAGAGAATTGTGCTACAAGGTTTGTTTACATTTTGTCGTCTCTCATGTACTAGTATTAGAATTTATACAATCGGCTTATTATAACTAAATATATTTGCTTTAGTACCTCATATACATACAAAGAATACATGCAAACACTTTTTTAAATTGAAATAAGTAGCACAAATCACAATATATGTGTATTATTTTTGTCAGTAAGCCCAAATGTGATATGTAAACAATGTCGTTTCCATGGATATTTTTGTAAACATTGATCAGCTGTGCTACTTGATAGGCTCAGTGTTCATCAATAAAACCATATTATAAGTAGATCATGTCTTATATTTTTGTTTGCATTTAGCATGTGAATGTATGCAATAGATTATTTTATAACTAAACTAATATATCTTTTTTAAAAATTATATTTTGTCAGAATCAATGATCAATGGATTTGAGGATAAAGACTGGCGCTCCAAATGGATTTACATCAGAGAGGGTACCTAGTATGCAGCTCCCAGGTGTAAAAACAAGAGAAGATATAAGGAGATTTCTGAGACAATTAGACTTTCAAACTATATTTTATCTCAGATTTGATTGAGTCTGATTACATATGTTCCTGCGCAAATAAATATGCGCAAGACAATGAGCAAAAAAAAACCAACTGTCTGTTTTTAAAAATTTGTAGGACTTCCCACAGGATGAATTTTACAGACTAATTGGCCTACAAGTGTATGCAAGACTTGTTCAAGCTTTTATTACAAGGCTATGGTCAAGTAATCTTTAAAAATTGACTTTGGGCAAGGCCCTTTATAACAAGGGACAGATTGAAGGGAGTAATGAGTTTCCTGAAAATTTCCGATGCCTATACTGAAAATAAATGTGAAAAGTTATGCCAAGTGAGATTACTGTATATTTATTTAAATACAAAGTGCAAGATTTATTATATTATTGGTGAGTTCAGGATAATCAGTTACTAACTGTTCAAAGGTAGAACAATAAGACAATTTCACTTGTGTATAATTTTCACAATGCTAATTGTTTATAAATTTGCGAAGAGAAGGACAAAGTTAAATGGATAATTCAAAGAACTGCATGTTAAAATTTAAAATGTTGGTTAAGTGTTCAAAACATTCCAGATTTGTTGTTTGTGATACATATTTGTGTTTTAATGAAAATAGAAATTGTTAACAAGAATTTCATAATATTACATCAGTATTTAGTTATATTTTAAATCATTTGGTTATGTCTATATGAAGATTTAAAGACATATTTCCATGCTAAAATAGTTATTTTACAAAGCTTATATACTTAATTCATTTAGGTTAAATTTGCAAAGAGATATTTCTTAAAATATGTGTTTTTCCTTTTAAAAAAAAAATTTAAAATTGATTTTTGCTTTTTTTAGCCAAGGTTTCCTAAAATTGTATCTTTTCTAAAAAAAATTTTAACTTTTTTATTTATGAATCTTTTCTCTTCAAATTTGAATCTTAGTTGTAGTAATGAATATATAATAATAAAATTGCACTTTTATTTCCATACTTGGGAGTATGTATTTTTTTCCTTCTTTGAGAAATTTTAATGTTCTGTTTTTGTTTGAAATTTTAAAAAAAAATTTGGTTGTAAAAAAAATATTAAAAATCTATTTAACATAATTTATGAATGAAAGCTATTCAGAATTAAAGAGCATTCACATATCTTTAAATTGATATATATTAATTGAAGATAGCTCCAAAATTACATAAATGACACCAATTAGGAAACGGTGTGTCGTTGGGACCGTAAAATTTGTTAAAAAACTGAAGTCTTTTGAGAGTTAACCGCTCGTCCTTATATCCCTAATGTTTTCAGAACTAACAAGAGAATGTTGTTGCCTGATGGCATCAAAGCCCGCTTCCCACGCTTGCGTTCTGCTCTTTCCGCATTGTCCTCAAACGCATTATTAAAAAAAAATCCAAAGAATCAATTAAACAGTGATGGTTAATTGTCTTTTTTATATTTTATTTTGAGGACTCTAAATAAGCGGACCGCTTCAATCGTTTGTTAAAGTTAGGGGGGAATTTTTCATTAGTTTCAAAAACCAACGCCTCGTACCGTCCGTTGTGACGTCATGTTTACCTCTCTTGTGTGTGATGCCGGTCAACTCGCATATTAAAAAACCATATTATTTTTCAATCGTCAACTCGCCAGAATAATTGAATTTTGCATGGCACTCGTTCCTCCCTCCCCGTTTTTTCTGTTCAAATAGGGTTTGAGCTACACTTGCTGTACTATTAATGTGGAAATCAAATGCCTTTGACTGGCAGGAAAACTGTAACTAAAAGACCGAAATCGAATTTGTGGGCAGATTAATCGCCCGGTATCTTTGCTACGTCTTTTAAATACCTCTCGTAATATAAGTACATGTACTTCACTAAGCGGTGTGCGCCGATAAGTTTTTTTGAGTGCCTGAAACAGACTATAAACCGGTGATCAGAAAATCCCGATAGGTCACGGGTCATATGCTTTTATAGCTTTGTCTTTATAAGAAACAGGCTATAATTAATATAAATAGAAACAGCCTCGGCCGTTGTTGACATCAAACGCGCACTGTGTTAGCTCTCGTACAGTCACAGTGCCTCGACAACTAAGCAAATTAAAATTTTAAAAAAAAATCATTCCTTAGCAGTAGCTAGTACTATTAGTTGTGAACTTCAGAGAAGCAAGGCTATATAACGCGTCATGTAATGTACGCACGCTTACAGCTAGGAGACTGAAGGCTTGAATGCCGACCTACTTGTCAGCTGGATCGTGGTATTGCTTTTACTCACTGTGACAAAGCGAGAGAAGAGGCCTGAGGCGCGATACGGCTTGTGTTGTTTTTTTTTTCACTACGTTACCACTAGTTTCTTTTTTTTTCATTTTGGTTACGTGGTCCTGAATAAAGATGACCGGCCCTGATCTGAGGACCGGCTATCCGATTAACAAGCTTATTATATATTCAGTCGTACAGAATATTCTTCATTTTAAAAAAAGAGTTGAAGCTAGATTTCCAATGTTCTTAACTAAGGCATCCAAGGTTTATTAAAGAATGAACATAAAAATAAAAAAATAATTGATAAATTTACTGTCATATGCACTATAATCACACACCATTACCATAATTCACTTACTCTTTCTTCACAATTGGGAAAGATAGGAAATTAGCACAATACTGATAATTAGGGTGTTTCCCATCCAATGCAATCTTTAAAGCATCAATGGAAGTTAAATTTAATCACAACAATGATTCACCATCACTAGATAATTCCATCATAACCATGAAAAATAATAGTAAAAAAGAATTTAAAACAAAAGGTGAAAAGTGCTTTGCATAGCAATATGGAAACTAAAAAAAAAAAGTAGTCTTGAAAATTGAAATACATATCCATATTTTTAGACCCTCTCAGGAGTTTCACCTCATTACAATTTCTTATTGCCCATAGTGTTACTAAGTATGTATAAGAATAACTAATTGTTACTTAAGTATTTAAATCCATACCTGGAAAGAACACATCAGTGTTTCATCTACACTCATCATTGCCCCAGCATTATCAAACTCTCCACAGTAATTTGGTGCAGAAAACAATGTGACCAGCTGTCTCTTTGCAAAAAACTCATAGCCATCTTCAACCACCTAAGAGAGGAAAAAATTTACAAATATAAACTATAAGCATTTATCTTGAGGCAGCCCTGTCCATAAGCTATTTAATCAATTCAAGAAGTAAATTTTATGAGTCTTCTTACTGTTGACAATGCTATAAATAGTAATAATTACGCCTCCAACAATTGTTCATTAAAGATTGTCAAATTACTGAACACAAAATTTATATAAAAAAAAAAAAAAAGTCTAATAACAAATACCTGATGGGCACGACATATGAGATCCAAGTCATGTTTATGCAAGAACTTGGCTACCACTTCAGCTCCAAATGTGAATGAAACACCTCTATCATTTTCTCCCCAGCCCATTGTTTCTTTGTCAGGGTCTGACCATAACAAATCACAGAGCAAGCCCTGATCTGGTACATCTGTGGGTCTCATTATTCGTCGAATCTGTTCCATGGACTGTAAGTCTGGACTCAAACCTAAATTTTATCAAAGAATTTGTGTTTAACAAAAGATAAAACACACTTCATTTGGTTACAGAGTCCCAAATTTTTTTAAATATTCAATTACATAAATACATACATATAACCTTTGGTGAAGAAGTCAAACTGTTTCCTATGTTGTTATTGAAAATACCTTTCTCCCACCTCAAACTTAATTTCACTTAGAAAATGAAACACACGTTAACTTTTCCTGACATACTTGATGAAAACAATCATCACTGAACACACACCATTACTGATCCAATCAATATTTATTGTAAATCAAGGATCACTAAAAACTATACTATTGTGAAAATGTGCACTACTACAAAGAGGTTGTTAAAATACTTTCAGGCAGAAAGGGTGTAAGCACAAGTGCCATTATAAGGTGAATATCTGATTTCATCTGGAATTTGGACTATAATATTTGGACGAGAGCTGATGCAGTGGTGGAAAATTAAGATGTAAGAAGTATTTTGATATTGGTCAAGAACAAATGGGAGTTCTAATTTTCCGATACAAGGTTTTCACTTTCAGAAAAATAAATTTCCAGTTGATGCAGGCTTTCTATATATATTTGTTATGATTAAAAAACAACTCATAGCATCTTCTTTTTGCATCAAATATGTGCTACACTTCTTGCATCAAACTCCAATACTGAACATGGATTCATGCTTAAAAAAAGATTTTAAAATCCAAATATCAAAAATAATATGAACTATATGAAGACATGCTTATAAGGCCATCGGATAAAAGTTGATCATGTGCACACATGATATAGAACAAATGCAGAGCAATTCCAGATGAAAAAAAACAGCATGATTTAGAGTGGGTGTGATGACACATAGTAGCCTGATTGGCTAAGTAAACACTAATTAAATTGACAAAGCGTGCCTGGATAAAACTCTCTTTAGAAACGAAAATTACAGAGAAAAAAAACTCTTCAGTGAGTGAAAAAAGGTGTATTCAACTTCTTGTAATGGCGGCAGTTTCCTTGATAGTGTTATTGCTCGATGTGCTGAGTTTTTTGGTAGTTGTAACGGGTTGTTTTTAAAGATGTGATTTTGCTATACTTTTAGGTCCATAAAATAACCATTCTTATTCTAAAAGATGAAGTCAGTATGACTATAATAATATAAATAAATTTCACACGATTTTTAAAATTTTACAACCAGTTGATCGTAATACGGGAAATCCTTACAGGAATGAGTCGGAAGTTTAACAAAACCTTATGGGGCTTTAAACGGTAACATATAAAAAATTGCTTTCACTCGAAAACATCTAATTGCTGTGTTTGAATTGATTAATAATTTTGCTGGGGGAAAAAAGCTTTACAAACAAGTTTTGTTCTTTAAGTGAACCATGACCTTAGTAGAATTATGACTTGTAAAACAAAGATCCTATAAGTCTAATGTGAATCTTAAAAGTATGGGTTGTTTTGTAAATTAAGTTCATGGCAACTTTTTGCCCCCCCCCCCCCCATGTTTGACGACTTTGTGTATTATTTCTCGTAATTAATATTTTCCCGTAATAATTGCAGAAGTGAAAAGTCACCAGAGTTAAATAACAACATATTATGAACTAATAGGATTGGGGGAAGAGAAACACACAAATTGTTAGAATATTAGCTCAAAAACAATGCAGTTAGCACTTAAAATTTTACCTCCATGGCAGCAGAAAATCTTTTCGTCGATAATGGCAGCAATAGGCAAGCAATTAAAACAGTCAGTAAATGTTTTCCACAATTTTATATTGTAGCGTCTTTTACCTGAAACAATTAATGGAATAGTTATATAAAAATATAAAATAAACAGACTTGATGAGCAAGTGACATAAAAAAAATGTGCCGAAATTGATATAAAAAACAAACAGCTAGTGCTATATACTGTTGGTTTAAAAAACAATATTTACTGACAAGATAATGCAAGAAACTTAAGGCATGTTTAATTCCTCTGAAATGAAATAGTGTATGTGTGACACAAAGTATGAAAAATTATTACCAACTGATAGTTTAACATTACAACCTCAAAATTGTATGCTAAGATATGTAAAATTTTAAACAATTAACTGTTATTTCGGAGCTGTTAAACATAACTTCAATACATACCCACTTCCATCCAGTCTTAAAACAATAAATTTCATTTTAAATATAACCCTGGCAAACTAATGACTGAAAAAATTTTATATTTAAAGTCTAGCTTGTGATTAAAAATTGAATTTAATTGATCCCTTACAGACCATGAAGGTCTATGGGGGCAAGTGAAGTAACGTTCACAAGTTTCATTGACCACTAACGAGCAGGGGATTGTGTGGTTAGCACAATGCCTCGGGGCCCTTTCCAGTACCACTGCTCGAACTCTGTGATTTAAAAAAATTATTTAATTTTAAAATTTGCTGAAATAAAGTTATATTGCCCAACGGATCTAAGCACTAGTGATGCTTTGATGTCGTTAACAGGTCATGAGGTGATGTTAAATTCTTGCTAAATATCTTACATTCTCATTTGAGTTTCTTGAACTTATTGAAAAATACCTCATTACAGTAATGGGCAGTTAACCAATTTTTTTTAAAAAAATGGTTTACCAGTTCTCAATAACGAGCAGTCTTAACAACCTTAAAAACAAGCTCTCCCACCATTACTTTAAGAACTTACATTCATCATAGAATCCATAAATCCTATTGATACTAGCACACTCATGGTTGCCACGCAAAAGGAAAAAGTTTTCTGGATACTTGATCTTGTAAGCTAACAAAAGGCAAATTGTTTCCAACGACTGTTTGCCTCTGTCCACGTAATCACCAAGAAACAAATAGTTTGATTCGGGTGGAAAACCACCATATTCAAAGAGACGCAGCAGGTCATAATACTGACCATGAATGTCACCTAGAAATAAGGAACAAAGAAAGTAGCCTTAATTATTATTTAAAATTTAAGATATAAATACATTATTAGTCTTATATTATGGGAAAATAATTCATAACAGGAAAATTATAAATGGAAAGAGGAAAATTATAAATTAAAAGAACTATTCAACTCACAATCTACGTCAGGCTTACTTACCACAGATTTTTAAGGGAGCTTCAAGCTCTAGCAAAATAGGTTGACTTAGGAAAATTTCACGAGATTTAAGGCAGAGGCCTCTAATTTCTGACTCTGTCAGCTGCACATTCTTTCCTGGTCTAGAGCCCCGAACTGTAAATTTTTAAAATATGTAATGCAAATGGGAAAAAATAAGGTTTTAAAACTGTCACAGTCAACTTTATAAGTCAATGAATGAATTCAGACACCCTAGAAAGACTATAGACTATATTTTCTTAAACTTAAAAAAGGTATATAGCTCTTAATGTGCCAAAGCGTGATAATCCGCGGTTTACCTTTTTTTTTTTTTTTTAAAACCAAAGAGTGATTATGCGCAACTTGATAGACCTCTCTTTAGAAACAAAATTACAGAAAATAAAAACTCTTCAGTGTGTGAAAAATGATGTTTTTGACTTCCCGAAATGGAGGCTGTTTCCCTCGCTAGTGCTATCGTTTCATTCACGAAGGTTTTTGGAAATTTTTACGTTTTTTCTCGAAGATGCGATTTTGCTATACTTTTTTATTTCACCGCAGTTAAGTTTTTAATTTTCATTTCTTTATATTAGTTTTATTTGTGTGTTTGTTTGTTGAGGAAGACTCTTTGCCAAACGTTAGCTGTTATGTCCTGTCAGGCTAACTCATACCCTGTTTTACCTATTTTCTATTTTGTTCACTAAGGATATTCCCATGGGATCAGTCTATGTGATATCTCCACCCCACCACAAGGATTTAGACTTCAGATATATGAAAATGTCACCTAATGTTTTTCATGTCATTTCAAATAGAATTAATGTTAAAACACAAAATATCTCGTCAATAATTGATGTTTAACGTTTAATGCCCCAAAACCTGGTAACATGCTCCTTGTATGTAATGCTACAGTGCGGTAATGCGCGCCTCTGTAGAACTCTCTTTAGAAACAAAATCACAAAAAGTAAATACTCTTCAGTGCGTGAAAGATGATGTATTCGACTTCTGGGAATGGCGGCTGTTTCCCTCGCTAGTGTTATCCTTCAATCCTCGAAATTTTTCGTTTGTGATCCTAACTATGTCTATGTGCATTTGTAGGTATAGAGGATCTTTATACATAAGTTACTAAATAGTAATTGTGTAGAATAAGTATAAGATAAGAAACTGTTTAGGCTTAGACCTAGACTTAGGCACATTGTTATTGTGAACTGAAAATGCTCTTGGCAAAACCTGAAACAGTTTAAGTTTAGCATTTGGACTTAGATCTGAATTTATTTGATATAATATGATAGATATGATAATGATGGTATAGTTTATAATCTATAGTTGTTTGCTGCATGCAATATCATATGACGAATTACACTTATTCTTATGCAATTAGATGTATGTGATTAGTGTGAACAAATTAAGACTTAAGTTACATTTCAATTATTCAGATAATTATTATTCAAATTAACAGTGCTGCATACATAATTATTCATAATAGTTTCAATGTAAGATGTACAAATACTGAAGTCCTAAGTAACAAAACAAACCACAGACTTAATAAAGAAGCAAGTTACTTCTAATTTATGGTTCTAAACTAAGTATAAAAAAACAACAGTAGACTTTAACTCTTAACTATAACTATTGTCTATTGTTTAGAGAGGAGAAGTTAAATCTAATTACTAATTTGTATTAGTATCAGTATTACTAATTACTAGTACAGTCTCGGAATGTACAAAAAAGTGAGTCAAATGATAGGCTTGTTATACCCAACAATGAATGCGCTTCAAACCGTACAGTTTTTTAGTCATGATTATCAAAATTCAAAAGCAAAGGCCATCATTATCATTATTCTGAGTCAGTGAAAGAGATTTCTTTTTTTTTTTTTTTCAAATATGTAGTAGTAGTAGTGCTTATATAAATATCACAGATTCTATGTTTAAAATAAACTACGAAACTCAGTGAGCCCCAAACCCTTAGATTCTATGCCAATAACTAAGTGCACTTTTGCAAGATTTATATAAGAAAATTTTTGTCAATCACGGTGAACTATCACTATCATATTTTCATAGTGAACTGGGCGCAAAATGTCAACAAAACAGTTAACTAAGAGTATATCACTTACCCTCAAGAAGTCGAGCTATAATACTGTCTATATTTAATTTATCAGTATCGGCCATTTTAAAAGACCCTTGCCCACGAAATTATAGTAATATTGACCCCCTCGCCTACAAGTATTTGCAGATGTTTTAGGATTTAGTATCTCTTCCTCTACGATCTAATAAGTAACCAATATGGCGGCCGTAACGAAGGAAGAACTACTTGTGGCGTAATAATTTGTGTAAAGAAAAATACTTATTTTATAGAAACGGGGTGATGAAATTGTAATTTGAATAAGCTAAATGTAATAAGTAAAAGCAAGTTACATTTAGAAAATTTAACGAAATATATTTGATAAAGATCAATATCAATAAAGAACTATTTATTTATTGTTAAACTTCCGGATTCGGGCATTTTGGGTGTATACAATTATAGCATCAAATAGGTCCTGTTGTTCAAAAATAAATTAATATTTATATAATGTAAAACATTTTGGAATTATTTTACCAAGATTAAATAAAATAACATGGATTTTCATGGAATTTGCATTATACATTTCTTATCGTTTTACAGCTCCTGTAATTTATAATGGTTATCAAGCGGAAAGGTAAACAAAAACTGTGAGGCAGCCATTTTTTATTATTTAGTCTTAGTTTTCATCTGAAGTCAATACTAAAGTCTAAAGATGTACACTTTAAATATCGTTCTTTTTGGCCATGGGTCGCCAAGTATTTGTCTATGAATAAATTTGAAAAATGGATTTATTATTTTTTTACTGCAAGCAATCAAACATCAATCAATTATTTAGTATTAACTTTAAACTTGTTTAAACAGGACCGTGCCGTTGCTATGGAAACCACAATATCTCAACATGTCAATATTATATTGTCATTCATTTAAATTTCAGACAATCCTCCGAATCCCGGTCCCAGAATTATTTTAACTTAGTAAGGGGACATATAGTAGATATAGTAAATTATTTATTAATAGAATACATCACATGTGTTATTTATTTCTGATAATACTGATAACCAATAATTATAATAAAATACTAAATACTTTAGACTTTAACTGTAATTGAAATGGTCACACTCACACAGTATTTTTTGTTAAAACTTGATTTATATTATAACTGAATTACTTATACTGATACTTTCGGTAAGTAACTAAGCCAAGCATATTTATGTGATAACACACACACAGTTCAGACACAATAATTTTGGGGCTGGGATTTGGAGGATTGCCAAATTTCATGATATAGTTAATGATAATATAAGACCAGTGCATACTGCCCATGCCCACCTACCTTATTTTTTCACCCCCCCCCCCCCATAAAAAAAAGATGATAATTACCAACCACCACAAGGAGGACCAGACCTTATTATAAACATTAGAAGAAGCTAAAGAAATAATCAATCATGAAAAACCACAAAGCTCATGGACATCAGAACTGATTAAGTATGGAGGAGGAGGACGACTACACATTCAGATACATAATCTCTTAACTAGAATCTGGCAAGAAGAGAAAATACCAACAGAGTGGGAAGCTGCTTTAATAACCCCGATACACAATAAATAAAGGATCCAAACTTCAGTGCAGTGGCGGATTTAGCTTTGTCTGCGTGGGGGGGCCAGGAGAATTTCCGGGGGCGCCGGCAAATTTCACTAATAACCGAGCATTCCATAAATACTAATACTGATGAACCTTTTGATTTATAAAAATCTTTGAAAGGATAATATTCAACGATTGTTTCTTCAAGGATAATGTCGTGTTTGTAAATTTTGCATAAACTTCGAAAATAATCTTTATTTTTCGGAAGTTTGTGATGATCAAGTTAAGCGAAAACCAATATGGCGGCAAAATATTAACACACGCTTGAAATTTCTTTATATACGTGTTGTGCGTTAATTAGTGATGGGACGATTAATCAGAATCGTACCGGAATATCGGGACCCTATTTCTTCACTCTTTCTTAAGGTTGTTAAGACCGTTCGTTTTTAAAGACCGTTTAAGTTAAAATATAACGCCGTTTTGCGGTGATTCCCAGATTGAGCGATACTGTGCCTTCGAAGCCACTTGCTTGATTTTCCTTACAAGCTACACAAATAAGTAACCTACACATCCCCTCATTGTCCCCGAACCATTCTATTCCTAATCATCTTCTTTGGGTCCGTCCCCTCAGCTTACAATGGACTCAGAATGGTCTATCGTGACCTATATATGACTCATGACAAAGCGAACTCTTCTCTATATAAACGTACACAAATAAATTAGGTACTCCTTTTGAACTTTTGAACCTTCAACTTTGACATATTTTAATTAATTCTAACCAATAGTTAAATGGCTTTTGCACACGGCCACTTCTTATGAATGAAACAATGAGAACAAAGCAGTAGTACAGTACATGTAATAGTCAAAATGAGGTTGAAGGATGAATGGTTGCCAATGACAACAAGTCTGCACACGGTACATTTTATTATTCCATACGATCCCCTCAGCTTACAATGGACTTAGAATTCCTTCTGTAACTTGATGCTAATAGGACTAACCAACAACAATGGTGTGGGACATTGAGAGTGGGGGTGGGTAAACTGTCTGTAGTCTGTTATATTATATATTTTAAAATCTGGGGAGCCTTGTTTACAGTAAGCAGCCTATGATTTTGGTATCGTCCCATCACTAGCGTTAATAAATGATAATGTTCATGCACGCGTTTTTTTGAGGTTTTTTTAACACAACAGCATTGCCATTATTTGTTTGATGAAGCTATCGGCATGCTATAAAATTGTACATACATGTTTGCTAACAACAAAAGGTATATGTGCACCAACTGACAGCAGAAATTTACAAATTTAAAATAAAAACCAACGCTGAGAGCAAAACGCAAGTGGGCTGTAACGTCACCAGCAGACCCTGGTGAGGCAGAAACTTGGTCCCTTCCCTTGGGTATACAAAAATCATAGCTAACATTTTCAAAAGCTGGCGATTGGTCATGGGGATCGAGATAACCAATGTTAAGTGGCAAATTTGACCCTTTTTTGTGCTCGTATTATGATGTTTCGGCGACTTAAAAAAATCGAATTAAACGACGAGAAAATGCTAAGACAAAGAGAGAATTTGGCGGTTCCAATAAAAAACGTCGACATAATAGGGTGGTCGAGCTAACCGAGCTCGAGGTAAGTGGGTTCGACTGTAGTTGGATCATAAGCCCTTTCATCTGTGCTAGGTTCACCTGCCATACTTTTCTTTTTTGCAATTTTATTTTCTTTAAATTTTGTTTTTGAAATCTAGTTTGGAACGATTTTTTAAAATACATGATTGACTGACATATACTTTAAGTTTCAGATTTTCAAAAACTTTATTGCTTCTCATTTCAAAAAACTTATTTCATCCAACATTTATAAATTGTTTTGCCTAAGCAATGTCAATACTCTTGCGCTGCTAGTAGTTTGATAACACAAAGATATTATCCAACAACTTTTGTACAAATAATAAACATCAGAAAAAACTAAAGCATATTTTGCTATTAAAACAAATAGTCCCATAGCTTCTACTCAAACACTTTATTTATAATCTGTTGATTCCCTTGAATTTATATCTTCTAGAATGGCTAGAATAGAAAAGAATGATCCAACAATTGCATCAACATCATGCTTACAGCTAGCCCATCTTGTATTAGAAAGTCATTTTAGAGTAGCTACTGTTGATTCCTTTTGAGATTTATTACGTTCTTTAAGAATTTGTAGACGTGGTAAACAAGATGTAAAGAATGCATACAACCTTTCAGCTGTGCCAAAAAAAAAAAGACAACTGTACATTACAGTGTTTATACTGACCAAATTCAAAACATGGGCACAACAATGAACATAGATGGCATCGAGTGAAAGTGAATTTAAATGAGTTTGAAGACCATTCTTAATTCCAGACATCACAGATGTGCCATCGTATGTATGCCTGTCCTTGACAGAGTGTGAAATCAATGTTTCGCGTTTGTAATTGGTAGTTCCTTTAAAATCTTCTCAGCAAATGCGGCTACATTGCTATTTTCCATAGTATAAAAGCATAGCCAGATTAAGCCATCTTGTTGACCTAGGCAAAAACCCACATGAGTGCCCCCCCCCCCCCATGTTGCCTCTGGCCCCGATCCTCCATTAACCGCTGGTATGCACACACACACAAATAAAAACAAAAACTAACAAATAACAACAGTTGTTAACACATATGTTTGTGCTAATTTCAGTCAAATTTTAAGAAAAAAAAAAATAGACGAAAAAACTATAACTTTTAAAATAGATATTTTAAAGTTCTTCTTTCTGTATTTACATCTGGTAAAGTTTTTGAGTACATCATCAGCGTTAGTTGTGCACAAGTCTGCCTCAATCATCAGCAGAGATAAGGAACCATTTCTTGTTTCCTTTACTTGGATTTTTAACCTTTCAGTTAAGAAAAACAGCCCTTAGCCTTAGTGCATCAACTATATATAGCTTATAAAATGGCATATGACAGCGTCAAAAGGAAATATCTATATGAAACGCTTCCAGAGTTTGGCATACCCAACTAACTGACAAGAATGATTAATGTCACGGTGAATAATTAAAAAAGCAAAGTTAATGTCCAAGGAGAACACTCAAGGGAATTTAGGATTAGACTAGGACTAAGGTAGGGAGACTCACTGACTTGCATGCTTTTTAACTTAAAAGCATTAATATCGACACTTGAGGAAATATATCTGGATACTTCCTGAGAGAAACTCAAGAACCAAAAGCTATTGGCACTATCTATAGCTAACCCATCCAGTACCTTGCATATGCTGATGACATAGCCCTGCTTGCCAAAAGTACTAAAGACATACCAAAGTCATACATTGAATTAGAAGACGCATCTTTGCAAGCAGGACTGGAAGTCAACAACCAAAAAACAAAATACATATAACCCTAGAAAGAGAAGAAATGACAAGTGAAGACATTAAAATTAGGAACCAGACTTTTGAAAAAGTAAATCACTTCAAATACCTAGGATCACTAATAAATGAAAGGAATGAATTACTTTCAGAAATCAAAGAAAGAATATCAGCAGGAATAGAGCATACTTTAGTTGCCAGAAAATCCTCAAAGACAAAAACATTACAAAGAAAACTCTTTATAAAACGGTCATTAGACCAGATGTAACAAATGCAAGTAAAACTTGGACCTTAACAAAAACTGCAGAAAACCTATTAAATACATGGGAAAGGAATGTTCTCAGGAAAATATATGGACCAAGAAAGGATGAGTTCGGATGGAGGATAAGAACCAACCATAAACTATACAGTCTATACCCGGATACCACAATAGTTGCAGAAATTAAAAGGGCAGACTGTGCTGGGCAGGACACCTAAAAAGAATGTCAAAGGATAGAGGAGTAAAGAGGGTACACCATCAAAACCTCATAAGAAAATGGCTCAAGGGAAGACCGAGGCTTAGATGGATGGATGATGTAGAGAAAAATCTACAACTGGGCATCCAATATTGGATAAGAAAGGCATTGATAAGGCCTGAGTAGAAGGATGTTGTGAGGCAGGCCCAAGCCCTACATGGGCTGTAGCGCCACAGGGATGGATGGATGGAATGAATTAAGCATAAATTATCACATCATTAAAAGGAAAAATATCTAAAGGGTGGAGCTTTTGATAAAAAAAATTATTAAAAAAGAAAGATAAGATGTTCATATTAACATTTCTGTAAAAGCAGACTTCCATAGTATAGTTATTTTCAAATTTGAACTTTTTTGAGGGCCTTTAATTTACTCATTTCTGTAATAAACAAAGTAATGGCCTATTCAGATGCTAATTTTTAATAAATTTGTCATTAGATTTCCAAAAGGCTGCAGCCTTCATTCATGAGTTCCTCCTAAAGCTCAGTGAAGATGTTGAGTGTGCAGATGTTCGTGATACCCTTAACCTTGCCCTCTTGCACATGCAGAAATATTACAGGCAAGGATATATCTTATTAATTTCTGAGCTATTGCAAATATTAAACAAACTCAACCGCCTTATCCTATAGCCATTTACTTATATTTGTTTTTCTAAAATTGGTTACATACAATCTCAGGTTGATACAAAACAGATCTCAAGAAAAATGCGTCAACACACTCTCCCTTACTGCTCGTGGCTTAAGTCCTATGACCCCCTTTGTGGATGCACCAGATAAATTCATATGGCGTTGGGTAACTACCTACAGTAACCTCATCCAAATTTTCAAATTCAAAATATATTAATAGCCTATGTTATCTTAAAAAACATTGATATATATATATATATATATATTCTTAAAGACATAAACTTGTATAGATATTTCATCAAATCTATTTATGGTTTCAAAAATAAAATAATTATCATTTATCTAGGTAAACTTGGACAGTACAAAGCTTCCCGTTACAATGAGCCTGGGTGATAGTGTCAATTTTGTGATACTTCCAGCTCTCATAGTAGCTGTTAAAAGTGGTGATGTGGACATGATAAGTGACCTCATACATCAAGGCTAGAAAGTTTAAATGTGTTGTGTCATTATGTGTTGATTTTTTAAAATTACAAAGCTGGTGCTATATATACATTCAAAGCCTATCTTTTATTAACATCAGACCTTTCTGATTTTTTTATATTTTGTGTGTGTGTGTGTAGAGTTGTATGGCTTTATAATAAATAAATTAATTCTGAATAATCAGAATTCTATCATTTTCTAATGATGAATTGATGTGATTTAAGTAACTTAATATAAAATTTATGTTTTTTTTCTATTCAAAGATTTACCAGTTAGGGATGAAACTATGTTCTAAATTATGACAAACCAGATAACACCACTTCTTAGCTCAACATGTCTAATTAATTGTTTCATTTAATCCATAGTTGACAATTTTCTTTGTAGATCCCAGTAATGCTGATTCAATAGATGGACTGGGCCGTACAGGGATCATGTATGCTGTACACTTTAATCAACACGAAGCACTCCAGTTCCTTTTGGAGCATGGCGCAAATGTTAATGCACAGGCTCATGGTAAGTTACAGAAAGTTGCAATCATTAAAAATTGTACCAATTCATATATTAAAAAATCATGTTAAGCCTGGTCCCTTTTGGAACTCAGGACGTGTTAGCGCATTTTCGTATTATGTATCAGTACTTATGTTAGATATCAGCATTATGTAGTTATCAGTAATTGTGTTTAGATTTTAGACATATTTTTATGAATTTTCTTGTGTAATGAATATACCTGACATTTTTTAAATTTAAAAGTCATTTCTTTACATTTTAAAAAATTTTATTTTCTCTTTAATCTAACTAAAAGTCACCACAAATGATGACGTAAAACTCTCTAAACTTTTACACATATTCTGATGATGTCAACAAAAAAAAACAAAAAAACAAATTCTTTTGCACGCCTTCGCACCACTCTTGAATGCTTGAAAAATGATGTATTCGACTTCCGGCAATGGCGGCCGTTCCCTGCGCCAGTGTTACCTCTCGATTCGCAAAGTTTTTTGGTAGTTTTAACGGGGTTTTTTAACGGATCGAGTAACTGAGTGTTGATGCACAAATGGCAGGTCAGGACATACAAAAAACATATATACATCATGGGTCTAGGACTTATGGATGCTGTGATCAAAGGTGATGACAGACGGACAAAACGGGTGCAATAGCGCATTCGACTTCTCGAAAATGCGCTAAAAATCTATGTTAGATCAAAACAGAATAATTGTATTTAGCAACAATGCCCATAGGTATTAACAGGGTATTCCCCATGTTTTAACTTTGAAATTCCATTACAAAGCCTCCTTTATTATGTACAGATGGTTCAACAGCCATGCACAGAGCATGTCATGATGGAAACCACACAGGACTCAAACTTTTAGTTGAATATGGAGGGGATTTTACATTAAGTGATGTTCAGGGACGGGCACCCATCCACTGGGCTGTAACAACGAGAAGTACAGAATGTTTGCAGGTTTGGACAACCAGCCCCATTTAATTATTGGTACAATTAAAATAAGATTGTTAAAACCTCTACTATTTGAGGACAGGTTTACTGTTTTTAGAAAAAAAAGAATGGGCCATCATCCATTAACAGCAGCCAGGCATTTTTCCTTAGTTCTTTAAAGTCCACAAGAGAATGTAACAAATTTAGCACCACTTACCCTGCCTGGCTTTGTCTTTGGCACACTGCCTGTCAACTCAGAGAAAAAAATGTGAAAGTAAGGGGTAAAAAAATGTGATTAACATTTGAGCCCCAAACCATTGTAATGCGCGCCTGTGTGCTACAGCCAAAGCGCTGTAAAGTGCGCTTTGATAGTGCTCTCTTTTGAAATGAAATCACAGAAAGTTAATACTCTTCAGTGGTTGAAAGATGACGTATTTGACTTCCGGCAATGGCGGCCATTTCCCTCACTAGTGCTATTGCTCGATTCATGAAGTTTTTTGTAGTTTTTACGGGTTATTTTTTGAAGATGGAATTTTGCTATACTTTATTATAAAAATAAAATTTCTAAACTACAGGTAAAAATAGTTTTAAAGTAAAGACGGTCTTTTGGTTATGCAAAATAAATATTCTTATTTTAAAAAATGAAGTCAGTATGAGTATAATAACATAAATACATTTTACGCAATTTTTAAAATTTCAGAACCAGTTGATTGCAAAACGGGGATTCCTCATGGGATTGAGGTGGAAGTTTTGCAAAAACCTTCTGGGGCATTAGACGTTACATTTTTCAATCTCCACATCAGGGGAATTATATTTACATTGAAATTAAATGGTTGTTGACAGAATTTTTGACTGATTAGAAACATTAAATATTTGATCTCTGGGAATTACACTATTATAGACAATTTTAAGTTTTAATGAACCAGTCAAGATTTAACAAGATTGCCCTCATCTTTGGACGTATTAGCTGTAAATGACCTTAATTTAAATGAGTACTTTCATTAAAATCTTTAAATACACTGCAAAGATCTAAATGAATAAGTTTAAAATTTTTATAACGTAAAAGTACATTTCCAAGATGAAATCAGAAAGAAGTTGTTTATTTAAAATAGGATTTCTGCTGTTTCCTAAATTCCAGTATGTACTAGAAATATTTTGCAATTTCAGCAAAGTAAAAAAAACACTTTAAATTAAAAACATTCTCCTTAATGTTCTGAATTTTTTTATTAATGGGTTTTGATTTTTTCATCTCTGCTCAGCGAATAGTTTTTGAGCAACTAACTCATGATTTTTATTACTTTGATATTTATAATTTCTCCTGGAAAAGTCCAAATTTAAAAAAAAAAGATTTGGTGCAGAAACCCTGTTATAGTAGTAAGTTTTAATTAACTATTCAAAATTAACATAAAATTATTTTGTATTTTTCTTTTAATGGATTTTAAATAAAAAAACTAATTGCCTGAAACCTTTGAAAATTAAATATACAATTATCATGCAAAAACATTTCCTTTGAAAATCTATATTCTTTGTCTAAAATATGTCGGCAACAATGCGGCAATTCCTACTAGATGTAGTTCATCGACACAAAGAGAGTTTTAATTAATTTGAAAATAGTTTTAATAACTTTCATTTAACCTTAAAATGTTAATTGTTTCCGTGTTGAGGAGATTTGATATGCGTCTGTTTCTCTACAGGTTTTGTTGGCCAACAGAGCATTTGCCGGGACAAGAGACACAGATGGGCTTACACCAAGCATGTGGGCTTGTCGCATGGACAATATCAAACATTTTGAAATGCTGTGCAATGCTGAAAATAACCGTATTGATGAACCTGATGGAATTGAGAGAGATGCCAATGGAAGAACCTGGATGCACTGGTCAGTACGACGGACACAGCCTTTGGAGTGCTTACAGGTACACGAAATTAAATTTTGGCCTCTTCAGCAATGTTCCCTCTAAGGTTCATTGGTTCATGTGCAAAGTAAAATTTATTGTGTGCAAAGTTGCACAGCATCCATTATTTGTGCTATGTTTTACAAAATTTGCTGCACGGTAAACTGCTGCCAGGCATCTGTCAGATATCTGCACCGCTGCGCAACTGCCATCTTATAGCCTGGAACATCGCTCTTCAGACAAAAATCAAAAGTTAACTTTTTGTCATTTAGATTAAATGTTAACTGGTAGTTATATAGACTTTTTTGTACTTGGCCAACTTCTGGGCCCTCTTATCTAAAATGTGACTTTCTTACCACATAACCGATTCTCTTTATTTTCACATTGTGAAATCTGCTGTCACTTGTTAATAACACACTTTGTACCATGTAATATTTATTCACAAATAAATCTCTCTGTTTACACAGACCCTGTTGACTCCTGACAGTGCTGCAATCAAGGATGAGGATGGAAAGACTGTGCTTCTTTTGGCAGCTGAGATGGGTAATGACTGGAAATACTTTTTTTAATGTTCATGCTCTCTGTTGGCAGTGAGTGTTGTTACACTGAACTCTGAGTGCTAATGTTGTGATCTGTCAGTGCTAATATGAATGAGTGTCATTATACTGGTCTCAGAGTAAAGTATCTTAACACACCAAATTGCAAAGTATCTTACGACACCAGATACTTTGTATCTTACCAAACTATTCTCATTCTCCTTCCATGGCCAGGCTCCCTGAATGCATGCCGTCTGATTGTGGAGATAGCTGGGGAGAAGTGTATCTTGGATCAGGACAATCAAGGCCGTACAGCACTTCACCTGGCCACAATGGGAGGTCACGGAGATGTGGTCAATTTTCTACTTGATAAAAATGGTAAGGACTGATGCTAAAAGACATGGAATAGGCTATTTATCTTCTTTATAAGACCATTACATGATTACATTTGAAATCATTATATATGAAGAGATCAAGAGAAGAAACGGCTATGTCACATTTTTTTAGTTTTGAGATATTCAAGTTTTAAAGTTCAAAATTATACAGATTTGTTTTAAATTAACTAGGGCTGTTAACGATTAATTTAAATTTAATCGTTATAATAAAATACCGAATAATTAATAGATAACTTTGATGAAAGCTAAAAATAAGATGTATGAGGTGATTATACTGAAAATTTCAAGGGAAGTAACTAAAACAGGCAATAGAATTTCTTAAAATTTAAATATAAGTAGTTCAATATAATTTCAATGAATTTAAATTTTGTTATTGTTAATTAAGTTAAAACAATGTTTAATTTGTTTATATCATTTTCCTTATAAAAACAGCTTATTTTAAAGTTTACACTTCAAAAATCTTTTTTTTTAAACAGAGAAGTTTGTATGTAAAAAAAGCAAACTATTATTAATTATTAAATTTATAAATTATTTATTAATAAGTGTTACAAAATTTAAAATTACTTTCTTTAGCCATTTTATCGATTAAAATAATTTTAAATCGATTAAAATTTTTACCAATTAATCGAGAAATTAATAGTTATTTCAGCAGTCCTAAAATTAACTAAATAGATTTGAATTTTTTAATAGGGTCAGAGACATAATTTTTTCATAAAATCTAATTTAGAACATTCTATTTTTCATTATCTATCAGATAGGCCCACAGGGGATTAATAAATAATTTCAAAAATGTCAAATATCCATTTTTTCCCCTGTGGTCTTCATAAATTAAAAAAAAAATATGATCAAAGAAACTTTATATTCTGTAAGTTCAAATCTTTTCCAAAAGTTGTTTCTCATAATATTATTTCCAGACATACTTACATCGTGATTTGCATTGTGTGGTTTTAGTAAGATGAACTAAAATTTTATCTTGGCGAATGTTAGCGGACGTGAATGTAGTTGACAGCTTCAATGCAACTGCCTGGGACTACGCCAGGATTCGTAAACTTCACTACTGCCAACTGATCATCATGTCACATCAGCGCCAACGTCTGTCCAGCAATCCAGCCAGCCCAATGCCCAACGGTCTCAGTTTGTTGATGAGGGAAGAGAATGGAGTGCATGATGATTTTAGTCGCATGGTCAGTTTTCAAGTCATCTTTTACAATTTTTGCTTGACAAAATTTTAAAATACTTTTCATTTTGGTAAGAGGATCAAATTTTAAAATATGTTTTAAAAATTTACCTTCTGTTAAAGATGGCTACTATAAATCAAATAATTGAGTTTTGCTATTTTGTCTGCAGGTTTAATAGTATCAAACTTGGATTAAATCTCATTGACTTTGTTTGACTGTAGTTAATGACTTCAATATCCCACCTCTAGCAACTAATAATGTCAAACTTGGATTAAATAAACCTCATTGACTTTGTTTGACTGTAGTTAATGACTTCAATCTGCCACCTCTAGCAACTAATAATGTCAAACTTGGATTAAATCTCATTGATACCCTATGGGGGCAAGTGAAGTAGCGTTCACAAGTTTATTTTAGCCACCACTGTCGAGCGGGGGATTGTGTGGCTAGCACTATGCCCCAGGGGCTTTGCCAGCATCGAGGCTCGAACCTGTGACTCTCTTTTGCCTCAGCTCTGCAGTCTGGCGCGGTACCGCTAGACTACTGCGGCCCTATTGTTTGACTGTAGTTAATGAGTTCAGTCTCCCAGCTCTAGCAACTAACGCTCTCATATTTTTACTATTGTAGAGTTTCAGAGGCAGATCCAACCAGTCAACTCCCATAACACCGCCACACCCACCCAAACGGCCAAGGTCATCCCGCATCTTAGTACGCAGGTCCAATAGTCTGACCAGTGCTGACAGGGAGAACACAATTGAGAGGGACAGAATGAATCAGTCAGCCGATGTGTTTCCCATGAGTGTGAACAGTGGAAGAAAGGAGAGAATCTCTGTAAGTTTAGTGGGTTATGTTTGCTAATGGTTTACTTATCAAAATAGTGAATATTCTATATTAATTTAATTACTTGTTGCATTTCATCTACTTCTAGAAAAAGGTAATAAAGACACTCTGTAGATCTATTTATTTCATTCTTGCTGATTGTTCATGTGTTTGAATGTGATATACGCCTGGGTTTTTTTTAAAGCCATTTTTTTGTTGAAACTCTGTATCACCTTTTCTTTTTTTTAAATGTTAAGGCCAGAACAATTTGAATACTTTAGAACTAATGATGATGTATTTACTGGGAGTTCCTTGTTATGATGTTAAGGCCAGAACAATTTCAATACTTTAGAACTAATGATGATATATTTACTGGGAGTTCCTTGTTATGATGTTAAGGCCAGAACAATTTCAATACTTTAGAACTAATGATGATGTATTTACTGGGAGTTCCTTGTTATGATGTTAAGGCCAGAACAATTTGAATACGTTAGAACTAATGATGATGTATTTACTGGGAGTTCCTTGTTATGATGTTAAGGCCAGAACAATTTGAATACTTTAGAACTAATGATGATGTATTTCCTGGGAGTTCCTTGTTATGATGTTAAGGCCAGAACAATTTAAATACTTTAGAACTGATGATGATGTATTTACTGGGAGGCACTGATATATTATTTCAATTTGGAAACAGTATTTTAAATAAGTCATGATTCCAACTCCTGTCTGGTGTAGGTAAATGTCAGCACGCCACAGAAACGTACATCATCTGGTGAAGTCTTTACTACCACAAGGGAGGAAACAATGATGACGGACTCATCAAGAGTTAGTACCCTGCTTGGTTATCTTTTTTATTTCTGTAGTTTAAATATGAACCCTTTCTAGCCATCCTTTTACATGGATTAATATATGTAATTCGATTTATGAATACTTAAATAAAGTTTTCCCATATCAGCATAGGAATGTTATTCTAACTTTGGGGAATGTCATATTGTTTGTATTCAAACTATCAATATTTTAGCTTTCTGTTGATATTTAATTTTGTGCAGCCCATATTTGAAGATGAAAATGATGAGATAAGTGAAGGGGGGATGGATGTGTCAGACATAGAGGATGAGGAGCATGTGGTTCAGTCATCTAAGAGTGTCCAAGAAACTCCTAAACCGAGGCCACCACCCAGAGGAAGGCCCCAAAATCTGGTAGCTCCTTCGCCACATGTGGTAAACAACATTGTCATTGTTTAAAAAGGTTTTCTGTCGTCAGTATTATGTTAAAAAAAAAATCATCTTCTCTTTAAACTTCCTACTATGTAATAAGAAGTCCAAGAGGGTATAAAGGCTTAATTCAGAGTTCCTACACAAGTCCTGAAATCTGGTAATAAAAAAAATTTAAGAAGTCCTTTGTTGACCAAACTTTTTCCCAAAGAAGGATCTGAAATGTTCAATTTACTGAGGGTTGAGTGAACAAATTCCTTGTTGATGTTTTCATATTTTTGTAATGTTCTGGAATTTTCTGTTTTATCTTGGGAAAACTCCTGGAATTTGATTTTAGATTTAGTGTAGGAATGTTGTTAATTTGACCCAATCTATGAAGTTGCATTTATGCGAGTCAAAAGCCCTCGTATGTTGATAATTATCTATCTATATACATATAGAAATATATATACAGACGAACCCACTTATCTTGACCTCGGTTATCTCACCAATCCTATTAAGTCGACGTTTTTGAAGTCAAACCACTCTCTTTGTCTCAGCATTTTCTCATCGGTTATGTCGATTCTTTTATGTTGTCGAACCCTAATATCCCGAGAACAAAGGAGGGCCAAATTTGCCACTTAACGTTGGTAATCTTGATCCCCATGATCGATCGCCAGGTTTTGAAAATGTTACTTATCATTACATAAGTGAAACAAAATAAAGAATTAATAGTTGTATTTATAGTATTGATCCTGAAAATAAAATCATTATTAAAACGAGAGATAAAGTGCATGAAGCGAACAGCCGAATTGAGGTCACAAAATATCAGGGTAAAATGCATTGGGGATTGGGACAAAATTCATGACTTTTAAAGTATAAATCCTATAATTATAATTTAGGTGTTAAAATTTATTTAAAAATCAGCTCTTTTTAACTATGCCATTAGTTATTTATATTTTTAAAGTCTGTTTTTTAACGAAAGTGCCTAGTTTATATTTTGCCACCATATTGGTTTTCGTTTGTCTCGATCATCAGTTATCTCAATGCTTTTTGGCAAAACCCTATGCCCTCAACACAACCGGGTTCAACTGTATATAAAATTAAAAATAATGTGTAGATAAATGATTGACCAAGAAACCTGTCATTTTTTTTATAGTAGCCGCAGATTAGCGTAACCAACACATGAATAGTCATTGTTATTTTTATATCACTATCTTGCAGGCAAATAATTTACTCAGCAGCATGAACGGTGTATTTGCTAACAACCAGAATAACAATAGCAATGTGCGCCTGCCAAATCAGCAACACCACAGGATGGAGTTTGAAGATGCAGCCTCAGGACCTTCCCCACATCATCTGGAGAACCAGCAAGGCAGAATATTACTTGGAGGTCGGCCTCAGGCCAGGGTGCCTCCAACGCCAATCTACCGTCCCTCAAGAGGGGGGCCCGTCCCCTCACCTCCTTCCAGTACACCTCAGAGACCTCACATGCTGCGGCAACAGCAGCCGCTTCCACCTTCCATAGCCCGCTCCCAGCCACCCATCCAACCTCAGCAACCCAGGGAGTCCATCTCTCCCTCTGCCCGGGAGCCGAGCCCTCCCAGCCAAAGTTCTGAGAGTCAACATGTTAGTCGTGGTGACCGGCCCAACTCAGGAACGAATCAGCCACCAGGTGGGTGAAGCACACCATTTATTATTAGAATTTTTGTAAAACATGTTCACACAGGAGCAATGAAAAGGTTTATGTAGAAAGCTAGAGTTGACCTACAGACTTATTTGTGCTTCTTTAAGAAAAGAAAGTTAGTTACTTGACCATTTTGTTTCCTAGGCGTATTGGAAGGCAGACGTATACCACCACCTGCACTAACACCTCTTCAAAATGCCCCAAGGCCGCCTAACTTGGATGTCTTTGATCAGTTGGAGAAGAAGAAGAAGAAAAAGAAAAAAGACAAAGATAAAAGAGATGTGAAATCTCCACCCCAGAAACCTGAGCATCCTTCCGACATCCCCCCGCCTCGGGGCTTTGCTGCCCCTCTACACCCACATTTGCAGGTAGGTTTTACCTTTGACTGTTGCTTGGGGACCTATTTAAGGATTTAATTATTTTATTGTCAAAATATACACCTGTTGTTGAAATTGTTTACAATCCAGTTCCTTGTCTCATTGAAGTTCAGTACTTAGAAATGTCCTGATTGTGGTGGCAACTAACCAATATGACTGGATGTCAATTCATAGTCATGTTTGGACTGAGAACAAAATTTCCTTTTTTCAAGTGCTCATAACATTGTTAAACTTTTTTAGATTCCATTAAAATACTTGTATAATGTGGTAGACATCTTCCAGAAAATGTATAATTTTCTAAAGTTTCTAAAAAAATAAGCCTTTGACAGTAATTTCGTAATTTTGTGTCGACAATAATTATTATTTAAAAAAAAACAACATTTTGTGTCCAGAAGGATTTTACAAAGTGTAATGTTTTGGAACACACTAAAGAGTTGTGTGGGTCTGTGGCTATAACTATAATTCTCTTTTTGTACAGCCAGACAATAAAAATTCTCTTCCATTACACATCCGTAGTATTTCAACTGCGAAGTCCTTCAAGACTGCACTTAAAACACATCTTTTCAAACTTTATTTTGAAAATTAATGAAACATTTCTTTTCATGATTAACATAGCTGATGTACTACGTACTGTTATTTATGTAGTTAGTATGATATGAATGTTTATTTAATTAATTAATATATGTAGTGTTATCTCCATGTAAAGCGCTGTGAGCCCGGCTCATGGCTGGGATACAGCGCTATATAAATTATCATTTATTATTATTATTATTATTAGTTCTAATCTATATGTAGCTTTTGTGACCAAATGGTTTTTTTGTGTTTTTGTTCTTGCTTTATTTAAATTTATTGTTTAGCTATCTGGCCATGATATGGTCATTATTAATGAGATGAATTAAGTTTAAGGGAAATAAAAAGTTAAGTCACATTTTGTTACACTTAGATCCAGGGCAGCCAAGGGCCTCGTATCAACTCAGCAATACCTCCAGCTCCCAGGTACTCCAAAGGCACACCTGCTATCTCAGACTCAAGGTAAGGCCTACAATAGACAAGCATCACATCACATACAATAGTTATCTCTGACTCAAAGTAAGGCCTACAATAGACAAAAATGCATTTGTGATCAGCTTATATGGCAGGTTAATTTTTAAAAAATTTCTTATCTCAATTATAGTAGATTCTTGTTTAAAAGAAACAAATTAATCAGTGTTCTTCTCTCTATGCACAGTTTAGAAAGAAATGAAGAAGAAAAAAAAGGTTATTTTTAGACATTGAATCTCATATTGTAATTTAAGATTTGCCATAATGCTGCATTACAATATTTTTGAAAAAAAAATATTTGGGTGGAGTTGAGATGGCAATTATTTTATGATAGATGTTTTATGAAAATGTTGAAAACATGTTGACCCTATTTTGAAAGGTATGTTGATGAGAATAAAGAAGATGAATGCAGACAGCCTGCTGTGAATGGCTCGGCTGTCCCGTTGAGAGATGGGGCTGCCAAATCTGGGAAACCAGGCCACAGAGGACTGGAAGGAAATAAAGAGGAAGGGCCAGACGAAGAGGGTGTGGAGGATGAAGGGGATGAGCTCATGCAAACATCCGTAACCGAAGAGGAAGGAGGACTTCTCATACCACCTCCGGCTCCGTTCCGAGGGGCTGCCAGAGGAGGTAAATCTTTGGCGCAGTCCATGCCTCAGGTGAGACCCGTAAATTTCCTAGAACTAAGAGTTTGTTTTGTAGCCCAGAGAGTGAAATGCTAACATTTAGCTTTGTTTCTAATGTAAACACTAGTCTCACCCAATGACTAACCAATGTTATAATCCAAGAATGATTTCTTTAATGTACTGTGTCACACCTGGGTGATAGTAACAAATCAGTCCAGAGTTTATTTCATTCCATTGTAGCTATGTCTTTAAAGTAAATAACAAATGCTACTAGTAGTTATATAAAAAAAGAAAAATATTTTTAAAAATTTGAGTTGTGTGCAAAATGGTTTAAAATTATATTTTCTCCCTAAAATGTACAAAACTTTATTTATAGAAAATGAATAAATTTCAAAGCTGTTTTAAAGATGACATACGTTATTAAAAAATGATCTCTTATGACTTTGGGGCCGTCCATAAATGACGTCACGCGATTTTGGCCGATTTTTTACCCCCTCCCCCCCTACGTCACGCGTCGTCACAAAATCGTCGACCCCCCCTCAAAAAGTACGTCACAAAACTTTGACCCCCCCCCTAAAAAAATGTTTTCCATTTGAAAATAAGAATGTTTCAAAGCATTTTTTGTCATTTAAGTATTTATTTAGTGTAGGTCTACATTGTATTATCGTAACATGAGTGAAGCTATGTAAAAGATATTAAATAAATTAAATAAATTGTAAGCCAGTGATTCTCAAACTTTTTCGTATCAGACGACCGGCAAGAATTTTTCCATTTCACCAAGTACCACTGCATTCTTTTCCCGTCGTGACATAATTTTCTCTGTACTTATTTGATAGCATAATGAGCCCCTACACAGCTTAAAGCCCTATAAGATTAAGTATGAATTCGGCTTGTTTTATATATTACATTTTTAAAAAAATGTTTAGTTGCCATGGCATAGCAAGACAGCTAACGAACAATGCAGCGCGGTAATGTAAAAAATCATTGATGGGATTAACCTTCACGATTAAGCTCGCGAATGTGACTATTGATATTACAAGGATCATTGCATTGTTAAAGACCTAGAATATATAGATACAAGACAATTCCTCAAATTAATTTCGATCTTCTAATGACAGTTTCCCTGCTAAGTAGATGCACATAAAAGGCATTTGATCTAAAATTATCACATTGATATCACATCTCATGTTTACTAAAAATTATTAGGTATACGCGGGAAGAGGAAAATGGCCCATTCTGTATGAACCCCACATTTGTGCAGGAAAGTAGGGTGTCATCTTGTGCGTCGCAAAATACAGTAATTCTTGCAAGTAGAGGACTGAAATACTATGACATTATTAAAATATCCAACATTATCATAACTTT
>MUZC01001804.1:1294235-1323655 GCA_002072015.1 Radix auricularia | reverse complement strand
GAAAAACTATAGCAAACTTAAAACTTTTATTATTGTATCAAATAGATACCCCTACCCCCACCCACCCCCCAAATGGATATTCGGTGTCGTTTTGACTTAAAATATCAACATATAATCCTATTCAGATCTTTTTAGACACTTGTCCTGTTTGTAAAACTCACCAGTAGCATTTTCGGGGGAAGGGGGGGGGATAACCGACAAAAAAAAAGTTAGCAGACTCCTGACAGCAGGGTTACAATTTCGTATGTTCTCTTGTGAATTCTCAAACTTAAGAATTATAATTATATTTAATTTTCGTGTCTTGTTAACTTACGCAAACCGTCGTCTGATAGCCTATCGACCGGCACTTTGAGAAGCATTGAATTTTTTTTTAAAAAGTCATTAAATATATTTTAAGTGACCAAATATTTCAGTGGATTTATTTAAAGTTACCTTTTCGATGTGACGTCACATTTCTTCAACCCCCTCCCTCCCCCACGTCACGCATCGTCACAAAAGTGTGACCCCCCTCCCCCCCCTAGGTGCGTGACGTCATTTATGGACGGCCCCTTTCTTGCTTCACAAATTATACTGAATTAAGATATCATAATCTTTAGTTAGGGATTTTACTAAATCAAAGCATTGTTTAAGATCTTTCCCCACATTTCTGTACCAAAATATCGTTTTTATTCTTGGATTACTTTCCAGTCTGCCTCACCCTCCCAACATTCCCATGGTAAGATTATGTGATCATTGCTGTCTAACCACATGTCCCTTTCCTAGCTGTGATAAATATCAGTGGTTTTCAAATATTTCATTGCACAACTTTGTCTTCAGACATTCACTGAAAATAGCCCTGTTAAAAAAGAATTCAAGTTTTAAAAGTTAAACATATATGTATTTATATGTTTATATATATGTAAAATTCATCATGTATGTGTGCTGAGAATCACTGATCTTTCTTATTTTCCCCACTCCAAAGTGCAAAAAGTATAATCTGCATGTATACCACAGAAAGCACAACTGCATGTAATTGCAAGTGGTAAAAAACTTAGGGTGGAAGCTCAAGTGGGCTTAAAATATGAACATATGATACTGATTGAGTTTAGGATTTAGGAAAAATTTGTTTCAGAAATGGGCTCAAAAGACTACATTTTTAGAGAACCCCATTATAATTATTTTACAGGACGTTACATTAGAGTTAAATTATTATTTATTGAAATTAAATCACAATGTAAGAAATCTGTGAACAAGAATATAAAAAAACTTTCATTTACATAGAGTATTCATAATTTTTTGCTGCTTAGATCCTTGTTTCTCTAGCTTAATGTCCTGTGTGCTTTAGTCTGTATGTTATATTGGATTACAAATAAATGTATTTAAAATATGCATGTAGAAAAAAACTCCTTAATCTTTCAGCAGTATATAAAAAAAATATTTTTATTTAAAAAAAGAGTCAACATATTTAAATTTGTAAATTCTAATTTATCAATGTGCAGATTTGGATCAAATGTGTTCAAATGAATTTCAAAAAGTTGCTTTTGTTGATCTAGTTTTGTTCTAAAAAGAACTTAGAAATCAGTTATATATATGATAAGGGTTCATATTTGATAGACAAATGATAGTCTCTCTTGGCATCACCCTACAGGCTTTCTTTCACAATTCTTTCTATTCAATTCACAAAACATCTTCCTTTATCTAAATGAACTCTTTTGTTAAAGACTTTTCACATAATATATTGTGTTTTATTCAATAAGATGCTTTCATAGCTTCAATTTTTAATGGATGTAATCTAACGTCACATTGATTTATATGAATAATTTGAGTCTATTTATACAATTAAAAAAAAACTCTGTTTTTTCTTGAAACAAATTAAGCTAAATGGTAAGGATTTTTATTTAAATTTTATATGCAGAAAAAGCTCATTAAAATTAATATTCAACTAAGACTATTAATGACTTCATTCTCTAATAGATTCAAAATGTCTTAACAAAACTAAATATTAACACTAAAACATTCTCTTCATTAACTTTTTGAAGCCTGAAGATACTGTTAATAGACAATTTCAGAACATTAGACATCTAATGTAAATTACATTTAGGGCCCTAAAGAATTTATTTTCCTATTCAGATCTGATAGGGTCTATCTATAGTTAAAATGTGTATAGACAAGATTAGTTGATTAGTTCATTACAATCTTTTTTTAAAAACATGGGAGTTTAGTTGACTTTTTAAGTCATTTGATTGCTGTACACATTCTTAATTTAGGACAGCAAGAGCTCACGAATGATCTTGACCAGTGCTAAACCACCACTACCAAAAACCAGGACCAGTAACCCCTCTGCAAGTCCTCGCCATAATCCACGCCCCCCAGGCAGAAGCTCAGCATCTGGACGCAGGCATCGACCTCGGACACCCAACTAAAAATATATTTTTTTTAAATTAGATGATATATTTAACTGTGCCAAACAGAAATTGTTGTGGGGATGTTGAATTAAATTTCATTTGTAAATTTAAACACCAGACATCTTTAAAAAAATGTGTATGTATTTGGGAACTCTAATGAAATACATTTGTAAGGTATACATTATGGTATGGAAAATTTCAATATCAAATTAGTTTACTCTTGTTAAAATAAGACTGCCTTAGTTTAAAATTGAAAGTATTTTTTCATTTATTGGATTTTCACAAATATTATTTTATTAAGAAAAAAACCTATCTGCAATTAAGTCTTTTATGTTAAACATTTTAAAGATGTTTTTTTATATTTGATTTATGTTTTTCTGAGCATTCAGTCCTCAATTCTTGTATTTTCAATATAAGCAAAAAATAAATGGTTCATTTCAATGTAAGCAAATAATAAATGGTTCATTCCAATTGTAGCAAAAAAATTGATGGTTCATTCCAGTGTAAGCAAATAACTGATGGTTCATTCCAATGTAAACAAATAATAAATGGTTCATTTCAATGTAAGCAAATAACTGATGGTTCATTCCAATGTAAGCAAAAATCTGATGGTTCATTCCAATGTAAGCAAAAAACTGATGGTTCATTCCAATGTAAGCAAATAACTGATGGTTCATTCCAATGTAAGCAAATAACTGATGGTTCATTTCAATGTAAGCAAATAACTGATGGTTCATTTCAATGTCAGCAAATAACTGATGGTTCATTTCAATGTAAGCAAATAACTGATGGTTCATTTTAATGTAAGCAAATAACTGATGGTTCATTTCAATGTAAGCAAATAACTGATGGTTCATTTCAATGTAAGCAAATAACTGATGGTTCATTCCAATGGCTCCTTTTAAATATGAATTGTTATTTTTGGCACCAATGTCTTTGCAACATAAAGATTACATTTGTATTTTATGGATCATTATGTTAGTAAATTCATGTTTTAGCATATAAATCTGTGATATTGGTATCTTCTGCTTTTTTGAGTTTGTTTTTGGTGTATATATTATTTAATGAAGTATTTTTAAAAATTTGTTATTGCAAAAAAAAAAATAATTTATTGACAAAACTATTTATAATTCATGTTGAATCTTACCAATGTCTTCAACTATCAGGTTCCTAACAATGCCATAGCAAGAATTTTCCGAGGAATAATATGAAACGCCTTACAAATTGATTAAAAAAACACTGTGGTTTCCATTTTCCAAATATCTTTACTTGTATCTTTTAAATATCTTCTAATTCCCAGAGATTTAGAAAACAATTATCCAAAAACATCAATACTTGGCTTTCTCATTGAAATTCCAGAAACTTTTTTTTTCATCATTCATCAAATTTTTATAGAATTCCATTTTGATTAAATTATTTTTCTCATTGAATAGTTTCACTTTTTAATGCAATGCAAAATATGTTCATCAGCTTGTCATGATGTTAGGGTAAAATCTTCCAACCAAGAATGTGGTTTTTAGTGCATGTTTACTGCAATAATTTCAAATAATTTTTAACTACATTGTCTATACTAATAAATCTCAAACTTCTTCAATGACATTGACATGATACAACAGTTTTTCCTTCAACAATCTTTCACTCTACTGGTCGGCCCATAGAATTTTTTGATACAAACAAAATTTCTTAGGGGTTTTAAGGAAACAATGTATGAAACATTTTTTAGTAGTAAATCCATTTGTATATTTAAAAAAAATATTATCTCCCTTGTTTTGAGTTGAAAGATGAGGCAGGTAAAAGGTGGTGGATGGGTTTTAGCTAAGGGCACTTTAATTGATGTCAGTATGTTTGTGTTTGAGATCTATTGCATAGAGAATCGCCCCCAAAAAATTGAAACTCTGTATTTTAGATAATTGAACTCTAAGAAATCAAAGCAAAGCATGAGAGTATTTAAAAAAAATTTTTTTCTGTTTGTGGGAAATTTCATACTTGAATTTAAATATTAAAAGAGAAAAGTCAGCAGGAAGTGTTTGTTGTTGAAAAATCAAGATTAAATTGATTATAATTTATTATTATTGACTTACATGTAGTAGAGTAGCTTGTTTATGCCTGTTTGCTATGACAGTCTGGTGTTGGTCTGAAATGTAGCTGCAGCTGTGTGTGTATGGGAGCATGTGAGTTTTGTGTTATCTTATCTAGTCTTCATGTTCCATTACAACCAATCACCCGTGGCAAAACATGTTTGTAATTATTTTCATGTCATTTTCTAATCTCCCCTTCTAATTCATTTATAAACCTGCATCGCCATGAAATGTCCATTTCCAGCTTCATGAAGTGTTGTTTTTTTTTTTTACTAATTCTTTTTTTTTCAGTGAGCTGAGAATTATGTTGAATGATTTTGTTACTTGTTAATGTTGTTTTTTCATAGTTTTATCTTTAACATTCCGTCCATTATTTGATTATGTATCTATCAGTAGCACTTAAATATTTTACATTTTAAGTTCATTTCACCTTTTTATTTCCTTGTTGTCTCAAAAAATGCTCTTTACAATCAGAATTTTTTATTAAAAAGGTAATAATTGAGCTGCAACGCTTGTTTAATTGACATGATTCCGTCCGAGTACTTCAATTTTATACAATTTTGTCAAATATTTAATTAAGCCTGTGATTTTTACACACACACCTGTAGAGTTTCTTTTTCAATAATTTTAATAGTTTATTAGTTAGTAGTTACCTATTTACCTATGCTGATATTTTTTATTGGTAGCTTTACTGAATTGTAATGGTTCTCTAACCTGTGATGACTGACATGACACCACCTGACATGACACCACCTGACATGACACCACCTGACATGACACCACCTAACATGACACCACCTGACATGACACCACTCAAGATTGTAAAACTTTGTGATGTTGTGGCAAAACATGACACCACTCAAGATTGTAAAACTTTGTGATGTTGTGGCCTGAATGTTCAAATAATTCAAAAAAATAAATGAGAACTGAAAACATAATTATTTTTGTCATTTAGTTTTTTTTTTATTATCACCATTCCAAATAAATATTAATTACAGTTACACATTAAAGGGTATCCTAGAGATGATTGGCTGATGTCACCATAACAGGAATTATTGGCTGATGTCACTATACCAGGAACTATTGGCTGATGTCCCAGGAACTATTGGCTGATGTCCCAGGAACTATTGGCTGATGTCCCAGGAACTATTGGCTGATGTCACTATACCAGGAACTATTGGCTGATGTCCCAGGAACTATTGGCTGATGTCACTATACCAGGAACTATTGGCTGATTTCCCAGGAACTATTGGCTGATGTCACTATACCAGGAACTATTGGCTGATGTCACTATACCAGGAACTATTGGCTGATGTCCCAGGAACTATTGGCTGATGTCACTATACCAGGAAATATTGGTGGATGTCACTATACCAGGAACTATTGGCGGATGTTACTATACCTGGAACTATTATTGTCTGTATGATCCTAAAGATGATTGGCTGATGTCACTATACAAGGAACTATTGGCTGATGTCCCAGGAACTATTGGCTGATGTCATTATACCAGGAACTATTGGCTGATGTCCCAGGAACTATTGGCTGATGTCACTATACCAGGAACTATTGACTGATGTCACTATCCCAGGAACTATTGGCTGATGTCACTATACCAGGAACTATTGACTGATGTCACTATACCAGGAACTATTGGCTGATGTCACTATACCAGGAACTATTGGCTGATGTCACTATACCAGGAACTATTGACTGATGTCACTATACCAGGAACTATTGGCTGATGTCCCTGGAACTATTGGCTGATGTCACTATACCAGGAACTATTGGCTGATGTCCCTGGAACTATTAGCTGATGTCACTATTCCAGGAACTATTGGCTGATGTCACCACACCAGGAACTATTGGCTGATGTCACTATCCCAGGAACTATTAGGGGATGTTACTATACCTGGAACTATTATTGTCTGTATGATCCTAAAGATGATTGGCTGATGTCACTATACAAGGAACTATTGGCTGATGTCCCAGGAACTATTGGCTGATGTCCCAGGAATTATTGGCTGATGTCACTATACCAGGAACTATTGGCTGATGTCACTATACCAGGAACTATTGGCTGATGTCCCTGGAACTATTGGCTGATGTCACTATACCAGGAACTATTGGCTGATGTCACTATACCAGGAACTATTGGCTGATGTCACTATACCAGGAACTATTGGCGGATGTCACTATCCCTGGAACTATTGGCGGATGTCACTATACCTGGAACTATTGGCTGATGTCACTATACCAGGAACTATTGGCTGATGTCACTATACCTGGAACTATTGGCTGATGTCACTATCCCAGGAAATATTGGCTGATGTCACTATACCAGGAACTATTGGCGGATGTTACTATACCTGGAACTATTGGCTGATGTCACTATACCAGGAACTATTGGCTGATGTCACTATCCCAGGAACTATTGGCGGATGTCACTATACCAGGAACTATTGGCTGATGTCATTATACCAGGAACTATTGGCTGATGTTACTATACCTGGAACTATTGGCTGATGTCACTATACCAGGAAATATTGGCTGATGTCACTATCCCAGGAACTATTGGCGGATGTTACTATACCTGGAACTATTGGCTGATGTCACTATACCAGGAAATATTGGCCGATGTCACTATCCCAGGAACTATTGACGGATGTTACTATACCAGGAACTATTGGCTGATGTCACTATACCAGGAACTATTGGCTGATGTCACTATACCAGGAACTATTGGCTGATGTCACTATACCAGGAAATATTGGCTGATGTAACTATTCCTGGAACTATTGGCGGATGTTACTATACCAGGAACTATTGGCTGATGTCACTATACCAGGAACTATTGGCTGATGTCACTATACCTGGAACTATTGGCTGATGTCACTATTCCAGGAACTATTGGCGGATGTTACTATACCTGGAACTATTGGCTGATGTCACTATACCAGGAAATATTGGCTGATGTCACTATTCCAGGAACTATTGGCGGATGTTACTATACCTGGAACTATTGGCTGATGTCACTATACCTGGAACTATTGGCTGATGTCACTATTCCAGGAACTATTGGTGGATGTTACTATACCAGGAACTATTGGCGGATGTTACTATACCTGGAACTATTGGCTGATGTCACTATATCAGGAAATATTGGCTGACGTCACTATCCCAGGAACTATTGGTGGATGTTACTATACCTGGAACTATTGGCTGATGTCACTATCCCAGGAACTATTGGCTGATGTCACTATACCAGGAACTATTGGCTGATTTCACCATACCAGGAAATATTGGCTGATGTCACTATACCAGGAACTATTGGCTGATGTCTCAGGAACTATTGGCTGATGTCATTATACCAGGAACTATTGGCTGATATCACTATACCAGAAACTATTGGCTTATGTCACCATACCAGGAACTATTGGCTAATGTCACCATACCAGGAACTATTGGCTGATGTCACCATACCAGGAACTATTGGCTGATGTCACTAACCCAGGAACTATTGGCGTCTATCTGATCCTCATCTTCCGTTTGGTCTTCAGACCAAAGTGGTTAATAAAGGTGGAGATTATACTTGACTGTATCAGAGTTTCTATAACTATTTTCGTTTCTCTTAAAAAACAAATTCATTTGGCACACAGATAGTTAAGACTGTAGTTACCAACATGTTGGTTTACAACGAATTTTTTTTGACTCTTTAGACCTTAAAACTTAGCAACTTTATACTAATACTGTTGGCAGAGGAAAAAACGAAATGTGGAAATAACTCACATAAATTAATAATGATGAGTCAGTTTATTTTTATAAGTTATAACAGGGCAAAGACTAGGCTTTATGCTAAAAATTAAATATCCAATTCAATCAAATGTGCAAGCCAAATATTTTTTACTACTTCAATCTTCATATTTATTTGCATGTAGATTATGTATCATAAATGATTAGCAGTTGTTTTTATCCTAACATCTGCTGGACATAACACAACGGAAAGATTTGAGAACATAGAATATCTTGACAGCAAACATGAAGCACTAACATATCCGAAAATTTAGATAATAAAGAAGTTAAATTAAAATAATGATGAAAATTTTTTTTAATTAAAATTATCCTGGAATAAATGACGAAGGTTCTAGGTTCGTGTTATTTATCCCAACACAAAGGATCTATACAGCCGTAAAACTTAACATCTGCTACCGAACACAAAGCACAAAAGAGAACAACCCGAATCAGTCTCAGCATCCATCTGTGCAGCAAATAGCAAGTTCAAGATTAACAACACAGTTTTCAATATAAAGATTCAATGGTTATTTGCAATAAACTTAATCATGCAATCACGTTTGTTAATTCCCTGAGTCTGAAGGAAGTAGTTAAATCAGTATACTGATGGCTGAAGGCGCTTCACGTAAAACACCTTGCAACTTTGCAGAACTTGCGCACTTCGTGAGGGTTTAAAATGTAATAATTTACGGGAATTTCCATAGCATATACTTTAATGTGATTAATAATGACGTCGGTGCCTTTATATTTCATTTATCATCACTATTTAATGATACCCTCATAACGACCACTGAAAACAGGAACAAAAAAATCTGCATTGGTAAACAACAGAACAAACATCTAGACATGAGACGCATAAGCTGATACTTTCTCCAATAAAATTACGTATGAACTCATGAGATGAATACAGTCACAATAGGTCTGCTCCATGACGACAGACGGGAGATGGAGTCGAGGAAATCTTCGATGAAGTACTGGGTGGTTGTAGCGAGTTTCCTACTGATGGCTCTGGCTGGGAGCACTGTGTATATTTCAACTTTAATGAGGGATAGACCCGCCACAGGTGCCAGCATGAGTGGGACGACGAGAGAGGTAGGCTATCCTGAACAATATATTGATAGACTTGATATATTAGCTGAGCTGTACGTTTAGTGTTTAGATTCGAAGCAGTGATGTGTAGTAGGCTGAGCAGAGCTACAAACGGGTCTTCACTTTAGTCCACACGACAAAGTTCGATTATCATCTCTCCACGCCAAGCGAATACATGAGTAGCTATAGAATATGTAATTCAAAATAAATAACACTGGTTTATTTAAGGGGGAAACAACTAATTATGGTGAAAGAAAGATATGTATATATTAATAAATCTCGGTCTCTGCGGATATTTTATACAAGTTGACAAGAGATAAGATATTGACATTGACAACAAAAATGTTTAATACCGTCTGGGTAGCTTGAAATTTTTGTCTAATATGGTGTGTTCAAGAGCGCACCTGGTGTTAAATTTAATTTTACCGTCTTTTCTTTTCCCTTCAAGCTTGATTAAAGTTATCTATTTCAATCAAGAATTCCTATTTTTCTTACTTCGTATTTCTGGTAATACATGACTTCCCAAGTCTGTTACCAGAATTAATATCTATGTTACAAGACTTCCCATTTCTCTTACCAAACGTCTATTTTATAAAATGAAGAAATGGCTGCCTATTTCTACGATAATTTTTTTATAGTGTTTTGGAAAGTTATTTTTGATGAATTTGTGTTTTATAAATTTTTTCCTGATTATTTTTAAAACTTTCTATGTCATCATCTGTCATCTTTCAGATTCATACGGCATTCAGGCATGTGACATTCGGCTAGCAGTCAAGGGAAATAATTTATTCCTTATCCTCAGTTTTGTGTTGAGTTGTCCAGTTTGATAATGACGACATTTTTCCATAGCGTAAACACCGTCCATGGTAGCCTAGCATGCTCGTTGCGCCCTGGTGTTCAAAAACTCTAACGAATAAAACTTGTTTCAAAACTTTCGTTTTTTTTCCCTTTGTTGTCAAAACTTGTACAAAAAATTTCGTAAGACTGTTCCCCAAATAACCCCGGCAACTTTCAGAACGTCTGCGTAATGGAACGCATCCTTTGTAGAGATACATGCTACTTTTTCAAATACTACGGCGCTGATCGATCCATACAACCAAAAGATAGTGTTGGCTTAGCCACAAGAAACCAGTTTATATTCCCAAGTGCCAGAGACAGTAGTTAGTAAACGCATCGATCGGCAATACGTCAGTGGTACCCTTGTAATGCAATACGTCAGTGGTACCCTTGTAATGCAATACGTTAGTGGTACCCTTGTAATGCAATACGTCAGTGGTACCCTTGTAATGCAATACGTCAGTGGTACCTTTGTAATGCAATACGTCAGTGGTACCCTTGTAATGCAATACGTCAGTGGTACCCTTGTAATGCAATACGTTAGTGGTCCACTTGTCATGAAATACGTCATAGGTCAACTTAAAATAAAATACGCGCTCTCATGCTCATCAATGTTTTGTTCATACTACACATCTTTAAAAAAAAAAAAAAAAAAAAAAAAATTGCTATTGTTAATTTAAAGCTGACCTTTGAACCAATCTATCTGTTGATTAATAACGGATTTAAGTAAAAGTAAGCCAAGAATAAAATTTGATTATTCTTCCATAGGTGTGTACGACAAAAGAATGTGTGGAAATGAGCACCTACATCATGGACAAAATGGACCTCTCTGTAGATCCATGTGAGAACATGTACTTGTTTTCTTGTGGCCAATTCATAAAAAGGAACACAACCCCGTTAGGCATGGGCATGATTTCTCAAATACAAAGTCAGTTTGAAATTGATGTATTGAAAGTAAGTATTGGAATCATGTTCATAATTCAACCCACAGTTTTCATTGAACTAAAGAACCAGTAGGTCTCTCATAGAAGTGTTCAGTACTTCGCCAAAAGGATTTCACCAATTATCATGGCTAATATAAAACCAGATTTTTAAAAAATCTCACAGATGCTACTTCTGTGCAGAAGATACTTGCATCCTACGTTCTTATAAGAACACACAGACCATGCTGGGCTGTTGGCAAGTGCCGCAAGCGTTCACAGGTCACGGCTATGACAGGATTGTGTGGCAAAAAGTCCAGCAGACGTTGTTTCCTTAATTAGGGTCTGCCATGGCACTCATGCGGAGTTTGGTGGACTCAACAACACGCTCAGCCACCGGAACAAGTTGTCTTTTTAAAAATCTACTTTGTGTTTTTACTTGGTCTTCAGAATGTTCCGTGGATCTTCTTTCACGAATTTATACAACTGAACAACTTGTGTATGTCTTTGACACGAATCTTATAGACTCTATAAAACTCATTTCCTGATTAGTTAAACCACTAAATTTAAACCCACTTCCTGATTAGTTAGATCGCTAAATTAAACCCACTTCCTTATTAGTTAGAGCGCTAAATTAAACCCACTTCCTGATTACTTATAGCACTAAATTAAACCCACTTCCTGATTACTTATAGCACTAAACTAAACACATATTCTTTGGGCCTGAGAATTACTCTCTTAAGGCCTTGGCTATTACTTTGGCAATCTGCTCCATCTGTTGGGCAGTGCCATACAACATTGTCTGAACGTAGGACTCCCCTGCCCCCCTAACCTCCCCGGCAATGTCAAGCACGGGACATGACGTCAACAGGTGCATGATCGTCTCAGAGGTTTGGCTGCAATGGCGGCAGTTGGGGTCCCTGTTGATATCTAGCCTGTTAAAGTACGATTTGGTTGGGCAATGCTCGGTGCGCATTTGGGTAACCAAACTCTGTTCCCTTCGATTTAGTACCCACCACTGGTCTGATCTGCTAGGCCTGGGCATGTTAGCGAACACCCCTCTGGCAGTAGCTCCATCTTCCCACACCTGGCACCACTTTTCCCTAAAGTGGTCCTTAAGCCATGTCTTTGCGCCCAGGTATGTGACTGGGACATCTGGTTGGGGTTGGGCTGCTCCGGCTTTTGCCAGCGAGTCTGCTATCTCATTGCCTTCTACATCCACGTGGCTAGGGATCCATTGAACTGTGACCCTGCCACCAAGTCTCTCGAGTCTGCCTACGTCCTCCAAAATGGAGTCGACTAAGTGGGTGCTACGTTTCTCAGATAGCAGGACTTCGAGCGCTGATCTCGAGTCACAAAACAAGACCGTGTCGAGACCTACTAGTCCCGACCCTTGCAGTGTTAGGTGCACACTTTCCAGGGCCCTGTGAATAGCTTCAAGCTCCGCATCGTAGTTCGATGCTGTGGTCCCACAGGGTCCTGAAAGTTCCTCTTTTGGTGGCCCTCCTAATGGGTATAGGATGAGCGCACCATATCCTGCAGTTCTGTCACCTCGGTTGGCAGACCCATCCGTGTACACCTTCACTGGGGTTTCTGCGAACCCTTCGATCGTCTCAAGGGCAGCCGCTTTCTGTACATATTCAGGGCTGCGTTTCGTTACTGCCGTGTCAGTCATCGACAAATGTATTGCGGGACGTGTCATTTCCGCATGAGGCGGTTTAATTGGGACGCTAATTGTTCTGTGTCTATTTTGTGGAGGTTGAACAGTCCTATCAAGCTCTAGTACTTGATGCATGAACGAGGACCGTTTCAACCTCCCACGTCCGTCCCAATTATGTTGCATTAGGTAGCAGGGGTCCCTCGTGTCCAGCCTGCGATACCTTTCTGCAGTGGTAATGATCGCCTTGTCCCGACGTATCTCAAGTGGTTCTACATTTGCAATGACCTCCACGGCAGCTGTGGGTGTAGTTCTGTACGCGCCACAGATGAACCTCAGGGCCTGGTTCTGGATACGGCCCAGTTTTTCCAATGCCGTTTTGCTGGCAAAGGCTTGGACCGGCATGCTATAATCCATCACCGACCTCACACTTCCCAGGTAAAGAGCTCTGAGAGTGCTTGCTCCAGCGCCCCAGTTTGTGCAAGCTAACTTTTTCACCAGGTTGAGCTTGGCGGTTGCCTGGGAGCACAGGTCTTGTACAAAGTTATGCATTTGTACTTTCTGATCCAGTTGGACTCCCAGGTAAACCGGTTGTTTTTCCCATTTGAGCGCTACATCGTTCATTTTTAGCACTATCTCCTGTTTTAGAACGGTCCGGCCATTTGTGAATAACGAATAGACCGTCTTCTCGGTGTTTACTTCCATATGCCACCTCTGCATGTACCTACTGATAGCGGATAGGTCGCGCTGTAGTAGCTGTTGCAGTCGGTGGACATCCTTACCGGTACTCCAGATTACCAAATCGTCTGCATACATGGCAGCGCTGGTTTGCAACAAACCAGGTAGGTCGTTGATGAAAGCCAAGAACAGTGTGCAGCTGAGCGCTGACCCTTGGGGCAGGCCCTGCTGCAGCGTTCTCTTATTTGAGGTTTCACTGCCGAAAGTTGTTGCGATCGTCCGGTTTGTAAGAAAACCTTTGATCCACCTGTACATATTTGCAGTTACGCCTAGGGCTTGTAATTTCAACAACAGACCGGACCTCCAGACCTTATCATATGCCTGTCGGAGGTCAAAAAATACTGCCACAGTATGCATTTTTTTCTGGAGCCCATCTGTTATGGACTGGAGAAGACGGAGCACTTGGTCGACCGGCTGCTTCCCTTTCCGGAAGCCCGCCTGGTTGATGTTCAGACTATTCGTATTCTCCAGATACCAATAGAGTCTGGCATTAACCATTCTTTCAGCACTTATAGCACTAAATTATACACACTTTCTTATTAGTTAGAGCGCTAAATTAAACCCACTTAATGATTAGTTAGAGCGCTATATTAAACCAACTTCCTGATTAGTTAGTGCACTAAAATAATAAACCCACTTCCTGATTAGTTAGAGTACTAAATTAAACACACTTCCTAATTAGTTAGAGCACTAAATTAAACCAACTTCCTGATTAGTTAGAGCGCCAAATTAAACCCACTTCCTGATTAGTTAGAGCACTAAATTAAACACACTTCCTGATTAGGGTGTTTAGAAATGAAGTTTTAAAAATGTTGTTACTTTTTTAAATGTAAATTTTTTAAAATTTAAGACTATTACATGGAACTTTCAGTGGCAGAAGAATTTTTTTTTTAAAAATTGCTATCCCATATTTCTCGGGAGATATCTCCTTTTCCAGCAAGTCTTTATCTCCTCTTCATTTATTTATAAAACTCCTTGCAAGCCAACTTGAAGATTATTTAGTACTTGAGCCCAGAGGCGTCACTAGGGTTGGTGTCACCCGGGGCGGTAGCTCATGGTGTCACCCGGGGCGGTAGCTCATGGTGTCACCCTCTCATGATTTAACCCATAGAAATCCTCCGAGTTTTCCAGTGCCAAATAACGGGAATATATAGAATTTTACGGTCTGGTGTCACCCCCCTGATGGTGTCACCCGGGGCGGCCCGCCCCCTCCGCACCCCCTAGCGACGCCACTGCTTGAGCCAAGCCCGTAACAATATTTGTCAAAATAGTGACAAATTTAGGTTTTGTGGAGATGTAAGCACATGAAGGTACTTGACGGTGATGGTACCGATATATTTGGACTAGGGGTGTGCCGGAATCCGGTCCGGAATCCGGTTCCGCCGGATTTTTCACTACCTTGTGAAATTCGGTTCCGACGGATTTACATGTATCCGGAACAACCGGAATCCGGATTTCGGAATTTGCCAGATTTTGTGACTCACCGGATCATAATCTGAAATAAAAGTAATTCTCTTTTCCGAACTCCATACGATCACAATACATTAATCGATTGTTTCGAGCGTTGAGCTTGTTTAATATTCCGAACATACCAGAGGCTAGAGTCAGCACCGCTAATAGTGGCCAATCGGCCCAACCCCATACATGATAGTGCGGGGATGAGTAATTATTATTCGTGACGTCATCGTAACCAAATCACCAATGACGTTGTAACAGAAATAATAAGCAACTATACTGCCTGGCCGCCAGCCCGCCACCTTACCGAGCACGGCAGACGACCATCAAATTGCGTCAAGCCAGCAGCCCTGTGCTGACCTAGCCTATCTATGAATACTTTTAGGGACATTGCGCCATCTCTAATTGGCTGGTCGGTTACCACTTGGTTACCTAGCGCTCAGCTGTTACAAAATATTTCGCCACATTGAATGCTTGAAATTGAAGTGGAGTTTATACTAAGGTTGTTAAGACCGCTAGTTTTTTAGGACCGGCTAACAGTGATGGTTAATTGTCTTTTTAAATATTTTATTTTGAGGACTCGTAGTTCACCGGTCTAAATATGAGAACCGGTTCAATCGCTCGTTAAAGTTAGCGAGGCATTTTTCATTAGTTTCAAAAACCAACGCCTCACCACGTCCGTTGTGACGTCATGTTTACCTCTCTTGTGTGTGATGTCGGTCAGCTCAGTCAAATCGCGCTTTAAAATTAATTATAAAATTATAAAGCTACGGAGTAAACAATGATGATAAAATGGAATTTATTTTTAAAAAACATTATTTTTCTATCGCCAACTCGCCAGAATAATTGAATTTTGCAGCGCACACGTTTCCCCTCCCCGTTTTTTCTGTTCAAATACGGTTTGAGCCACACTCGCCGTACTATTAATGTGGTAATCAATTGCCTTTGACTAACAGGAAAAGTGTCACTAAAAGACCGAACTCAAATTTGTGGGCCGATTAATCACCCGGTATCTTGCTACGTCTTTCAAATACCTATCGTAATTTAGGTACATGCACTTCACTAAGCGGCATGCGCCGATAAGTTTTTTGAATGCCTGAAACAGACTATAAACCAGTGATCAGAAAATGCCGATAGGTCACGGGGACATATGCTTTTATAGCTTTCTTTGTGTTTATGAGACACAGACTATAATTAATATAAATAGAAACAGCCAAAATCCGGAATCTGGAATAATCCGGATCCGGCGGATTTCGCATAAGAAAATCCGGAGCCGGATCCAGTTGAAAAAAACGGATCCGGCACACCCCTAATTTGGACGGATGGATGGATAAAGTACAAATATATTTTTCCAAATAATAATTAATAGCAGTAATAATATTAATGGGCGGAGGGGGTCATCCAGACCAACAATGTGTCTTAAGTTCACTATTATTGTTCCTTCCATTTCGTAGTGCATTAGTTATTACATCCGCCTAACTCGCGGAAGGTCCAAGGTTCAAGCCTCAGCTAAAACATTACTTTAAAAAAAAATCATATTTAGTCTTTTGCCCTCTCTTTTCCACCTTTCTTTTTGAACATGACTTCGCAACATGGCTGTAAACTTTGTTTCTCAGCCTCGGTGACGTGCTCTCCGTTGTTCGCAGTAACAGAAAAGTAGTCATACACTCTCCTCAACAATACGTTCAGTACATGCATACTTTAGGAATATATGGTGGTGAGGCAAGAATTGTCGCGATGTCCGAAATACTTTTCGCCAATATCATCAATTACTTCCGAGAACGTCCTCGAGTTTACAATCCTGGTCATTTGTCTGTATACCTGACCTTAGCGGTCCTTCCGAAAATGGCCATGAGGAAGTTCACTTGCCTTTCAAACTTGATGACGTGCCATCTATTGACAACGTCAGTATGTCTACACAAGCTAGGGTGGTGAAGAGTGTGGGGGGAGTGGCAAGTAGCTAACCGCAGTGCACTTTTTCCAGACAAACAATGTGTCGGCAGTTATCCCCGCCCCCGAGGTTCATTCATGTTGTTCTGATTTCTACGTGATGTAGTAATTGTCTGTTTTGCCCCCCCCCCCCAATTTATTTCTTTGCACTATTCGTGAGCAAGTCTGCGGCGTATGCTACGCTGCGGACCGCATCTAGTTTACAAGGTATTGATACTATTCTACCACGATACTCTGTTACATGATATTTTAAAACCATGATACTCTGAGACTATGATGCTCTGATAACATGATACTCTGATACTTATCTACTGTGATAATGGCTTTACCACAAATGTACTGGTTTACTCTACAATCTTTTTACTGGTAAGATGTAATATAAGGAAAGTATACACATTATAAATCGTGCACTAAATTAACTCTGTAATTATTCACTTTGTCAATCATTATAAAATACATTCAGTTTTTCGTATCAAAATTCATTTTATACTATTATTTTTATTACTAAATATATATACCTAAATGTCATACTGTGGCGAACAAATTTCGACACTTAAATAGTTAGCCAGGTTCCTCAGGATTGCTGGATTTACCTGTTTCCTCAGCAGGGCTGGATTTACCTGTTTCCTCAGCAGTGCTGGATTTACCTGTTTCCTCAGCAGTGCTGGATTTACCTGTTTCCTCAGCAGTGCTGGATTTACCTGTTTCCTCAAAAATGCTGGATTTACCTGTTTCCTCAGCAGTGCTGGATTTACCTGTTTCCTCAAAAATGCTGGATTTACCTGTTTCTTTATCAGTGCTGGATTTACCTGTTTGCTAAACAAGCTTAGGTTAGGGTCCCCACCTTCTTTTGGTCCCTCGGATTTTTTCATCCATATTTGGCACCGACCTAGAATACCTGGACTTCAAAAGGACCCCCATATCTCAAAAAGCTTTAGACCGAATCAAGTCTAAATCTGGCCCTGTTCCTCTTGTGATAAATACAGCAACTACTCGATTACATCACTACTGAGTACTTCGGCCAAATCTAAGATTTTATCCCAATGGTAACTTATTTTAAAAGATTTCATTGTTTTTATATGATCACGTCCAGTGGCGTCGCTAGGGGGGTGCGGTGGGGGTGGGCCGCCCCGGGTGACAACATCAGGGGGTGACACCAGACAGTAAAATTCTATATATTCCCGTTATGTGGCATTGGAAAACTCGGAGGAGTTCTATGGGTTAAATAATGACGGGGTGACACCAGGAGCTACCGCCCCGGGTGACACAATGAGCTACCGCCCCGGGTGACACCAACCCTAGTGACGCCTCTGATCACGTAGAAACCACGAAAGAAAAAATTCACAATTATTACATACATTTTTCTCGTCTTTATATAACTTAACTACCGAAGGCAGACAGAATGACGTGGCTTGAAAATCTATGTTTCTAATGAGTGATTATTCAAACATTAAAGTAAAAAATAAATACAGTCTTTGTGGAAATGGCCTGCATCCCTGTGTTACTGGTGAGACAATCTTTTGATTAAAATGACATGGCAGTGATTTGTTTTTAAAATGTTGCATCTCTTATTTGATATCTGTAGATCATTTCATCTCCTGATGACAAGTTTTTCGGGAAAAATTCCAGCGCTCTCGCTAAGTCAAAGTTGTATTTCAATTTATGTAAGGACGAAGAAACTATCAGAAAGAAAATGAAATCAGATATTTTACAGGTAAGGATGTTTTTATATCACGTTTAGACAGAAATAATTCCTTAACGGTACTAAAATGTCAGAAAGAAAGAAGAGCACACACACACACACAAACATTTGGCAGTCTAAAGCTGGATTTACCAAGTATTCAAAACTAAGAAGTTATGATGGAGTGTGTGTGTGGGGGGGGGGGAGCCGTCACATGAGTTCCGCTGGATATTTCAAATACATAAATACTTAAAGTCCCAGCTTAAAATGTGAGAGAAGACATCCGCATTAGATATCCCGAAACTCAACGAGTTATTTAGCGGCTCAGTGGTTTCTGTAGATAGGATTAGCATTCAGTCCCTAAAGTGCATGGCTGTAGAGAGGATTAGCATTCAGTCCCTAACGTGCATGGCTGTAGAGAGGATTAGCATTCAGTCCCTAGCGTGCATGGCTGTAGAGAGGTTTAGCATTCAGCCCCTAACGTGCATGGCTGTAGAGGGGATTAGCATTCAGCCCCTAATGTGCATGGCTGTAGAGCTGATTAGCATTCAGCCCCTAGCGTGCATGGCTGTAGAGGGGATTAGCATTCAGCCACTAGCGTGCATAGCTGTAGAGAGGATTAGCATTCAGCCACTAGCATGCATAGCTGTAGAGAGGATTAGCATTCAGCCCCTAGCGTGCATAGCTGTAGAGAGGATTAGCATTCAGCCACTAGCATGCATAGCTGTAGAGAGGATTAGCATTCAGCCCCTAGCGTGCATGGCTGTAGAGTGGATTAGCATTCAGCCCCTAGCGTGCATGGCTGTAGAGTGGATTAGCATTCATCCCCTAGCGTGCATGGCTGTAGAGGGGATTAGCATTCAGCCACTAGCGTGCATAGCTGTAGAGAGGATTAGCATTCAGCCACTAGCATGCATAGCTGTAGAGAGGATTAGCATTCAGCCCCTAGCGTGCATGGCTGTAGAGTGGATTAGCATTCAGCCCCTAGCGTGCATGGTTGTAGAGTGGATTAGCATTCAGCCCCTAGCGTGCATGGCTGTAGAGAGGATTAGCATTCAGTCCCTAGTGTGCGTGGCTCTAGAATCGTATCACGAATCATGAGTTTCTAACAAGCCAAACAAGATGTTCTCTAGTACACATGAAAATTTTACTAAAAAAATCTATTCATTGATTCTTGTTGTCTTGTTAATTCTGTCCCTCAGGAAGGATTTGCGAAAAATTTTCAATAAACATACATTTCTCTGTTCCCCAAACCTCTTTGGTTGTTTTCGGCTAAATAACCTCAGTTTGCGAATACCATCCGATTCGAATATACTCTAATTCCTTTACTCTTTGTCCCATTTTCTCTGAAACCAAAAAAGGAATCTACGACTCCTTCAAATCTTCTTAGAATCTTACCTAGAATAGTAACTTCATACACACACAACATACTTTTTTTAAAAAAATGTTTGTTATAAATACAATGACGTTTTCAAAATCTTTGTATTTCCATCGAAATTAAAGGTAAACCACATTTAGAGTTTAATGACTTGAAAAGAACCAATCCGCGTTCGAGACCCAAAAATTTATGATATTCCCAGCTTTTGGGCGATCTCGGATCTTGGACTTTAACCAACAAGAGCGTCCCACCTTTTGACGCGACGAAGTGGGACGTGGAGAGAACTCTGTTAAAGTTGCATAAGATGGGGCTGTGGTTGATGTTCCAAGTTGAAGTACTGAGAGTAAGGGGACGCCCAGTAAACTCGACTGGCTACTTGATCTATGTGAGTACTTCTCTTATCTGTCATTTGTTGGTTCTATATTTTATATATGTTTGTTAATTTCGTAGTTTTTTGTTTTGGCAAATCGATTATCGGTTATGTAAATCCGATTTTAAACCGATTATCGTTGTACCACTGACTTATCTTATCTTATCTTAGATATACAGACGCTCCTTCTATGCAGAAGATAATTGCGTCCACAGACCATGAGAGATGATCTGTTGGCAAGTGATGTAGCAGTCACAGGCCACGGCTATAGGGGTTCCACGCATTACCCCAGCCGCCTAACTATTGTCTAGTTAGGTACCCATTCGGAGCTGGGTGACTCGGGGACTCCTCAGGCCCCGAGAACAAATCCTCGCCTACGTGTGGATTCGAACTCGTGACCATCGGTATGACAGCCGAGAGCGCTACCTCTCGACCACCACGTCCCACTTCTTAGAAATTAAGGATGTACCAGAATCGGCTCCGGCAAATCCAGAATCCGGCCATTTTTGCAAATCCGGCTCTAGCAGAAACTTCCGGTTTCGCGATATAAAATATATAAATTTAATAGCCCAGGCTTCGGTAAATCTGGACTTAGGCAAATTTTACAAATCTGGGTCCGGCTTCGGCTCCGGTCGGATTTCACTTCATAAATTCGGCTGAATTAAATTAGATTATCGGTTTGTAAAATTTAAAACCGATTATTGCTTTCAAAACCGATAATCGGATTTCTGATTATCGTTTTAAGAACCTTAGTTCTATAACAAGCACCTGATAAGTGGCGCCATGCCTAAGTTATTATTATTATTTTTTTTGTTTAAGTGAAAGGTCAGCAGTCATCACGCACTCAGAGCTTTGAGTCAATGCTTTGAAAGGTGTTGTCTAGAAGACATAGTGTCGAAACGAAAACTGAGAAATGACATTGAGATCTATTTCAAGCGTATCCCAAACCCTCTCTGAAGCGAAAAAGAACATTTATTCGAAAGTTGGACAAGTTTGGCATTTTTGTTTCAATAATATAGAACAAGCGAAATACCCGTGATTTGTTACTCAGACTGGCATAGTAAAATATCAATACTTTGCTTTTGAGTCTCATATTTTACCTTTTTACACAGATATGTGACCATAATGGCTGTGTTTATGTAAGCATTTTGGGTTGCGTTACAGTGGGTGAACTTTTGTCAATTAGACTCATAGTAACTAAAAAACGTTATGGAGAAAGACGAGTAAAGTTGGTTGTTGCATATATCACAAGCTTGACAGATTAGTAGCTACAATGTTATTTTAAAAGTAATGAAATAGTATCCAGCTTGGGTGACATGAAATAGTGACAGGTTGGTGTGATAGCATGGAATGTCGAGAAATAGTGACAGGTTGGTGTGATAGCATGGAATTACGAGAAATAGTGACATGTTGGTGTGACATCAGGAAAAGACGAGAAATAATGACAGGATTGTGTGATAGCAGGGATTTACGAGAAATAGTGACAGGTTGGTGTGATAGCATGGAATGTCGAGAAATAGTGACAGGTTGGTGTGATAGCATGGATTTACGAGAAATAGTTACAGGTTGGTGTGCCATCAGGAAATGACGAGAAATAGTGACATGATGGTGTAATAGCATGTAATTACGAGAAATAGTGACAGGTTGGTGTGACAGTAGGGAAGGATGAGAAATAGTGACATGTTGGTGTGACAGTAGGGAAATCCAAGAAATAGTGACAGGTTGGCGTGACATCAGGAAAGGACGAGATAAGTGACAGGTTGGAGTGACATCAGGAAAGAACGAGAAAAAGTGACAGGTGGAGTGACATCAGGAAAAGATCAGAAAAGTGACAGGTTGGTGTGACAGTAGGGAAGGACGAGAAATAATGACAGGTTGGTGTGATATTAGCGAAGGACGAGAAATAATGATAGGTTGGAGTGACATCAGGAAAGGACGAGAAAAAGTGACAGGTGGAGTGACATCAGGAAAAGATCAGAAAAGTTACAGGTTGGTGTGACAGTAAGGAAGGACGAGAAATAATGACAGGTTGGTGTGACATTAGCGAAGGACGAGAAATAATGACAGGTGGAGTGACATCACGAAAAGATCAGAAAAGTGACAGCTTGGAGTGACATCAGGGAAGGACGAGAAATAGTGACAGGTTGGTGTGACAGTAGGAAAGGACAATGGGTTTTTTTCTGACGCAAGGCCATGTCAAGAATATTCCCCTTTTCCCCAATCAGGAACATAAAATAACTCACATCAAACACATTACAGAAATTATTCCATGATTTTGGAATAGAAATAGTGTTTTTAAAACTATTGAATTCGAAGAAAAAGCAATTAATAAAAATTGACATCATGATCACCACGATAGTTAGTCATCCCCTAGACCCAAGAAGTTGGTTTACTATTACTGACGCCAGTTTAATTAATAAACAATATAATAGCCCAGATCACAAGATCTGTATCGCTGAGGAACATAGTACAACAGTCCATTGCAGTCAAAAACGTTTTTTCTGTTTTTAAAATAAGAAAATGTCAATTACCTGTTTTTGTTACTTCAATTGAGATGTTTGGCTTTCATCGAAATTAACGATTAACTCATGAAATTAATAGTTAATTTTTCAAAAGTTACCAATTCAATTAGAAATGAATCGTAACTAGCCCTTATATAAACATAATTTTGTCGTTTTATCTATTTCATTTATTTCAGTTTAAATTCAGAGATATGGAGATGGATAAGTTTTCTTTCAGTGATCCCTATTTTCTGTCAGCTTTCACTGACCTGCTAGTAGATCTGGGTGGAGACCCGATGACAGTAGAGAAGAAACTCGAGGAGGTCGCCGAATTGACAGCAGAGCTTGCAGACGTAAATATGTTGCTTGAACTTTGAAGTCAGTGACGTGGTTAGGGTTGGTGACACCCTATGGGGTAAACTTATGGTGTCACTAATCCCCAATCCCCTTTCCCCTCACCCCTTATTTTCAAGATGTACCTGTATTTTGTTATAGTTCAAATAAGTGTTAGGTACAAGAATGCCAAGATGTACCTCAATTTGTTATAGTTCAAATAAGTGCTAGGTATAAGAATGCCAAGATGTACCTCAATTTGTTATAGTTCAAATAAGTGTTAGGTACAAGAATGCCAAGATTACCTCAATTTGTTATAGTTCAAATAAGTGTTAGGTATAAGAATGCCAAGATGTACCTCAATTTGATATAGTTCAAATAAGTGTTAGGTATAAGAATGCCAAGATTACCTCAATTTGTTATAGTTCAAATAAGTGTTAGGTATAAGAATGCCAAGATTACCTCAATTTGTTATAGTTCAAATAAGTGCTAGGTGTAAGAATGCCAAGATGTACCTCAATTTGTTATAGTTCAAATAAGTGTTAGGTACAAGAATGCCAAGATGTACCTCAATTTGTTATAGTTCAAATAAGTGTTAGGTATAAGAATACCAAGATGTACATCAATTTGTTATAGTTCAAATAAGTGCTAGGTATAAGAATGCCAAGATCAAGAAAGATTCACCGATGTCGACAAGTTAAAAGTAATTATGCCCCCCCCCTTTTCCCCACATGTTTCATTCTCAGTAGAGTTATTGATTTAAAAAAAAAAATTACTCTTTTTTAATTTTCCCGACCTCCGAAGCTGCCAATCTGTCCATAACCTTATTACCTTCGCTGTTTAGTTGTAATTTCATATCGGCGTCGGGTCGCTAATCCTGCACTTCCCCAGGGTGGTGCGTACATACTTTTGGACACGCCTTTGTATAGAAAATCTCCGCTCACATTCATAAAGCCACAGACACATGCAGATCATAAAAAATATCATTTGAAAGTTTTGATATTATTTCTGAGGAGATTTTAGGGTGTCTTACAAAGCTGTGCATATCGAAACGACGAATACTAGCTCATCCCTTTCACTTTCATGATGAAATTCAATATATAATGCCTCTAGTTGTTTTGAAGCCTTTATATATATATTTAAAATTCTTTTATTGGCATAAGTCGCCACAGGAATATATTAACTTAGGAACGAACGTAATAATTTGTTCTGTATCTGGCGGTAGTTGATTGTTGGGTTAAGCAGCGTCGAACATATTTGTTACTTGTTTGTTCACTGTATGACTGGTGTCAGAATCTGAATGAAAGCGTGTCATATACGCTCTATGCTTGAGTCCTATACACTTTACGCATGTGTCATATATGCTCTATGCATGTGTCATATACACTTTACGCATGTGTCATATACGCTCTATGGAATGTGTCATATACGCTCTATGGAATGTGTCATATACACTTTACGCATGTGTCATATACGCTCTATGCTTGAGTCCTATACACTTTACGCATGTGCCATATATGCTCTATGCATGTGTCATATACACTCTATACCTTTGTCAAAGTCCTACACCCTCTATCCATGCGTCCTATACACTATATTGATGTTTTCTATACTCTTTTGCATCTTCTTCTAAGTACGTCTGATTATTGATCGGTTAGCACATCAGATTGTGAATGGGTCATACGTCAGTTTGTGGATGTTTTCTAACGTCAGTTTGTGGATGTGTCAGAATGTCAGTTTGTGGATGTGTCAGAATGTCAGTTTGTGGATGTGTCAGAATGTCAGTTTGTGGATGTTTCAGAATGTCAGTTTGTGGATGTGTCAGAATGTCAGTTTAGAATGTCAGTTTGTGGATGTTTCAGAATGTCAGTTTGTGGATGTGTCAGAATGTCAGTTTGTGGATGTTTTATAACATCAGTTTGTGGATGTGTCAGAATGTCAGTTTGTGGATGTTTTATACCGTCAGTTTGTGGATGTGTCATAAACGTCAGTTTGTGGATGTTTTATAACATCAGTTTGTGGATGTGTCAGAATGTCAGTTTGTGGATGTTTTTATAACGTCAGTTTGTGGATGTGTCGGAATGTCAGTTTGTGGATGTGTCAGAATGTCATTAAAAGGATGTCAAGTCGTCATATGTTTTCATGCATGATCACATACCCCTTGGTTTGTCATCTCTTCATCCAGGCACAGACTAAACGAATTCCTGTTGGGCCCCGCTTTAACAGAGGTCAAATATTTTTACTGAAGACTGTACCAGAGAATACAAAGTATTGGGTAATGAAAGTTTATTTGCCGTCAGTTTTATTGGCATGAATGACATTAGATCGATTTAATAGCTTTCTATCCATGATCTGATTCCCATTGAACTCGCATCAGTCAAAATCTAAGTGTGTGACTTGTCTGACTGAGCACAAGCAAAAACTCTGGTCAAGCTTATCCAACGCCTGCAAAGAATTTGGTAATGCAAATCAGCTTTAAAATGACAAACATCATGGCCCAAGACACGTGTTCTTCACCTATCATCTATATCGACAATGAAAACTTGTAGTTTGTGAACAGCATCAGCTACTGTCCATCGAGGACGAAATAAACAGTAGAATTGGCAAGGCACAATTGCCACAATGGCTAAAATAAATAAACGGGTCTGGCAAAACACCAAGCTAGCGGATAAAATCAAACCGTGTGTCTATCGAGCCTGCGTCATCAGTACGCTGCTATACGGATGCGAAACATTGACCACTATACATCCCATGAGCGCAAACTTAATAGCTTCCTCTTGGGGTGCCTTCGTCGCATCCTTGGCATTAAATGGCAGGACAAAGGGTCGAATATTGAGGTACTGGTTCGTGCCAATATTCATTTAGCATGTTCTCGATCCTAAGTGAAAGATGTCTAAGATGGTTAGGGCATGTAAAAAGAATGAGCCCATGTTGAATCCCCAAAGAACTCTTCGATTTAAAGATGTCTGACTGGGAGACATGAAAGCAGTCAGAATAACTATAACTGACTGGGAATTTAAAGCAGTAGACCGACCTACGTGGCGCACGGTTGTCAAAGAAGGCGTCATAGTAGCCGAGGAGCGAAGGATGGAGGAGACTACTGACAGAAGAGCTAGGATTAAGGCCAAAATATCGGGAAGCATGGAACTCGTATAAAAAAGCTGTGGAAAAGACTGTCACTCAAGGATAGGACTGCACAGCCACACGAGGAAATGCAACCCAACCCAATGGTGATGCCGACAAATAGAACTGTTCTCTGAAATCGTTTTACACCAAGCCCATTGCCATTCTGTAGACTAACCACATACATCTCAATAAGAAATTGTGATATACAACCGCTTCAAAGAGACTAAACAATAAATCAATCACAGTTAGTTATAAAAATTTTTATAGACGGAAGTTTCTAGCACACAGTTTTTTAAATTTTAAAATTGCAATTGTGTTGATGCTGCTACTTAAACCAAATCGTATATTTAAAGATAAAGTCCCTTTGTCCGCAGTTAAACATTCGAAGCTACCTCAAGCAACTTTTCGGCGGGGCAGAATTTTCAGATGACGTGCAGTTGTTTATGCAAGAAAGACCACTTATTAGTGACTTTGAAGCTATTTTTAAAAGATACAAGAAGGAGTAAGTGTAATATCAATTTGACTAAATCAAGTTTGTTCAAGGGGCCGACCACAAATGACTTTCGGGGGGATGGGGGTGGTATGGTTTTGCTTCAGTGGAAATCAGGAAGTGGGTCCAGACTGGGTGCTTTGAGAATCTACTAGTCATTTACTGATCATCTACTGGTGTGACCATATGTATGAATTTTTCCTTAGAATAGACACGAGGGAGTTAAGATGCACGCCCCCCCCCCACATACCTCAAAACTGAAATAATTAAAGATCACACAGTGTTACATAGAACAGTCATAGAAAATAAGCAACAAAATCTAAGTTTTATAAGTATACAATTATTCTTAAATTTTATACGTCATATATTAGGGCAATGCACGTGGGGGGGGGTTGAGTACCTATTTTTGAATGAACTTGTTAGCTTCAAGGACTAGCGGGAAATGTAGAATGTGTTTACGCTATTTACTCCGCACACAATGGTGCCGAATGTATTCCTAAGAATTCATTCATCTCACAATTGAACGAACTTATCCTAAGACATCACCCACAAAATTAAATTGCCTTTATCCCTAAAAATACACCACACATTTGGACAGACATCTTCACTAAACATCCATCTCATGCACATGATCCTAACGATGAGTCCCGTATTTTGAAACAGCGTACTCGCCAACTACCTACTGGCAACGGCGTTAGATTATATGCGGAAGTATCTGCCTGCCTCAAAGCCATCAAGAAATAAACGACCAAGAGAAAGATTTTGTTTTAAACAGACCATGGACTTCTTTGGCGGGGCTCTGGTGGGAGCGTATGTGGATAAATTTGGTACACAGATCAATAAATCCAAGGTTAGGAATTTTGAGAACCTCTAAAAGAAATTTTTAAATATTTAAGCCTTCATATTTGTGGATTTGAAAAATATGAACAACCGTCCATAGACAGAATCTTAGATGGAAACACATATTTATGTGGTCGATTGATAGACAGATGAATAAATAGACAAACATGGAAAGTCGACAGACTCACAAATGATTTAATTACTGGAGAATAGTCAAGATTGACAAGAGTCAGATTGGTTAAATCACTATTTAAACCATGCAACACTACGTGTAAACATGTAGACTGTAGATGATAGAAGAACAAAGGGAAACGTAGAAATAATCAATAAGGCAATAAATTCAAACTCAAAAATACAACAAAGCGATCTAATGCACTCTTAGATATAGAAACAAAACTACTTTTATTCTTCATTCACATGAACAGACACGCAATGACCTTGTCTTGTTCCATTCACATCAACAGACACGCAATGACCTTGTCTTGTTCCATTCACATCAACAGATACGCAATTACCTTTTCTTGTCCCATTCACATGAACAGACACACAATTACCTTTTTTTGTTCCATTCACACCAACAGACACGCAATTACCTTTTCTACCTGTCTGTTATTCGACCCTGACAGTAACTCACTATCGACATTCGAAACTCTAATAGAAATCAAAGTCTATTCATAAGTTATGGATACGCGTATGTAGCAATACTATTCTGTACAGAAGTATCTTCTGAAATACTTAAGATAAAATATGTGGGATGTGGATAAATAACATAAATAAGTATTGGATAGACAAAAGTGATCGTTTTTTAAAAAGAGATATATTAATAATTAATATATATAAACAGAAGTTTTATGAAAGTTAAGAAGCAAGACAAACTACAGATAGTTTTGACAAAGTTAGAGTTAGTTTTAACAAAGTTAGAGTTAGTTTTGACAAACTTTAAGTTAGTTTGGGCAAAGTTAGGGCTAGTTTCGCCAAAGCTAGAGTTAGTTTTGACAAAGTTAGATTTAGCTTTCAGTGACAATATGAGTGAAGCCAAAATTGTTGATAGTTTGTAAGAAAGAAATTTAATGCATGATTTTCGTGTAACTGTCAGGAAATGTTTTATTTTATTTATTTATTTATTTTTTACTTTTTGACTTCCAATAATTTGTGAGTGATGAGTCGATTAATCTGAAACAAAATAATTAAAAAATTTAATCATTAAAATTTTTACCGCTTAATNATATATAAAATAAATAATAAATAACCCCTTCAGACCATGAGGGTCTATGGGGCAAGTGAAGTAGCGTTCACAAGTTTCATTGGCCACTAACAAGCATGGGATTCTGTGGTTAGCGCAATGCCCCGGGGGCTTTGCCAGAACCACGGCTCGAACCCGTGACTCAAATTCTTGCTGCGGTTCGGCAGTACACTTAGACCACCACTTAGACCACCGCACCCCTAAATATATATAAATCATTCACTAAAACAAGTACAAGACTAGTGCTAATTAGCATGACGAATGACCCTCGCTAGGGTCGGCTAATCAAAGTTGGCAAGCTAGGGTGAAGCAGGGTGAGGGCAGGTAGCTAACCACAGTGCACAAGTCTTGAGACCATCAATGCGTCGGCGCCCCATCCCCGACGTTCATTCGCATTGTTCTGATTTCTTCGTGATGTAGTTGGTGTCCTTTCTTTCCTCACCCCCGTTTCTTTTCACTATCTATGACCAAGTCCGCGGCGTATGCTAAGACGCAGGTCGTAGCTAGTTTATATATATATATATAATAAATCATTTGATTAATCCTCTTCTGAGTAATTAG
>MUZC01001804.1:1280868-1294057 GCA_002072015.1 Radix auricularia | reverse complement strand
AATTTTTTTTTTTTTTTTTTTTTTTTTTTTTTCCGTTGGTTAACGCTAATATTTTTATGTCATATAATCTCGCTTGTTGGTGATTTCTTGTTCTGCTATTGTCTCCACCCTCAGATCATAACACTAGCAGAGCAGTTGAAACAACAAATGGTCGAGTCAGTCGGAAAGGCCATTTGGCTCGAGGGAAATATCAGAAGTAGATTACTGAGAAAGGCCCAAAGTCTGGAGTTTTACCTCGGCTACCCGGACTGGATCCTCGATGTGAACAACGTTGATAATTACTATAGAAATGTCAAGGTCGACGATGGGGAATTTTTTCACGCGACTATGTCTGCCATGGAAGAATTGTTCAAAAGGCGTTATACCAAGGAGCTGAAGGAAACATTTTTGTAAAATATTTTTTTAATATGATAATATGAATATTTAGTTTAAGCTGCCTAAAAGGGAAAGTAACATTAATATATTAATTTTAATTGCTCTAAAGGACTTGTATTGACAAAATCTCGGACTACCCAACATGGCTTTGATTAATTAACGTCCATGACCCTGATTATATACCATGGCTTGGGATATTTCCATGTCCCTGATTATATACCATGGCTGGGATAACGTCCATGTACATGATTATATACCATGGCTGGGATAACGTCCATGTACATGATTATATACCATGGCTGGGATAACGTCCATGTACATGATTATACACCATGGCTGGGATAACGTCAAGGTCCCTGATTATATACCATGGCTTGGGATAACGTCAAGGTCCCTGATTATATACCATGGCTTGGGATAAAGTCAAGGTCCTTGTTTATATACCATGGCTTGGGATAACGTCCATGGCTCTGAAAAACAATCTTGCAAGGATGTATTGTCCATTTTCCTTTCTCAGTTATCTCTAACGATTTAGTTTTTCCAGTCCTAAAATTAGGTATCATGAGATGATTGTTAACTCTCTAAACAAGGCAACCTAGCTGTGTAAAGGTTTAGTTGGTATTTGAAAACTACAGAGTGGACATTACAATTCCTGAAGGGTGCCTGTAAATTTTAATTCAAGTGTATTTTTTAAAAAATTAAAGATATGTTATTTACCCATAGAAATTTCTTATATTATGTCTGAATTACCTTCCGAAAATGATGAAAATTTAATAAACATTTTAGACAAACATACCGAACCTATAAACAAAACTGTCTCAGGGTTGATTTAACAATCTATATTTATGCTAATATCTAATTAAGGGACCGTCCATGAATGACGTCACACGCTTGGGTTAGGAGAGGGTCACGCATTTGTGACAATGTATGACAAAGGAGAGGGGGTGTGACTTCTCATTTTTTAAAAAACGTGCTACTATAAAAAAAAAAAAAAAAAGTTCCACTTAAATATTTGATTGCTTTCAATTTATTTAATGACGTTTTCATTGACTTCACGCGCGTCATGATATTTGAGTCCAGCCTTACACTAAATACATACTTAAATGACAAAAAGGGTTTTAAACGTGCTAATTTTAAATGATAAAATAAGGCATTTATGTGGTGGGATCAAAGCTTTGTGATGTCATATTGCAGGGGGGAGGGGGTGGTTAAGTTTTCGTGACGAGGTGTGACGAGGGGTGACGAGGGGTATGGGGATTTAAAAATCGGCGAGAATCTCGTATCGTCATTCATAGACGGCCCCTAGATTGTAATAAATCGATTTGCCAGTAGCATAATTTAAGATTATTCTGAGATAACACAGGAATGATAAAATATTGGATTTAGTTCCTGGTAGATACAATCACTAATTAAACTAAAATGCATTCCAACAAATACAGGTTAATCGAGAAGAAAAGGTATCAAATACATACATAAATAATTATTAGTCGAGTAAATAAACTGATTGTCATCCGATCCGGAAAAATAGCGTTTGACCTCACTGGTATCACCATTCACCAACTACCCAAAGTATTTCCTCGACAGGCGTCTGGTGGCCTGAACATTTGTTTCCTTTGAGAACCACCAGTAAAGGTTTTCTAAATTCACCTCTTTTGATTTGAGGTCGGACAATTAGTGACCCTTGCAACATGTATATAAGTTCCCAGGTATATCTGGAAGTGCAGCTGGGTAGCGAAGTCAATAGTGCGCTCGCCTCACAAGGGGCGTGGGATAGAGCCCACGTTAAAGCCACCAGAAAAATTACTAACGCTAAGAGAGTCCTCCGCTTACCTGGAGAGGGATGGGCGCCGCTAGGGTCTACCAAGCCCTATAATGCTCTAATGGAAACATTAGAACCCCTAGTGATCTCGAAACAAAAAAAAAAAGGTTATGGGACTAAAAAAGTATCTACATATCAGTGGATTGTAAGTTTTCCATCTTTGAGAAATAGCAAATAAGTCTCCAGATATATCTAGACATGAGCGTGTTGTAGGTTTTCCATCTTTGAGAAATAGCAAATAAGTTTCCAGATATATCTAGACATGAGCGTGTTGTAGGTTTTCCATCTTTGAGAAATAGCAAATAAGTCTCCAGATATATCTAGACATGAGCGTGTTGTATCCATCTTTCAGACATAGCAAATAAGTCTTCAGATATATCTAGATATGAGCGTGTTGTAAGTTGGTCCATTATTTCAGGCCCAACGACGAGACACACACTCAGCATCCTGTGTTTGATAGCTCAAAGAACACAGTGTTTTTAACTGTCAACATAATGCAGCCACCATTATTTGGACCAAACTTCCCAAGGTATGATATGATTTTTGTTTCAAAAATGTGCTTAAAAATTTGGATGCAAATTCTACATAATTTTCTATTTTTGAAAACCTTTCTTAGTAAGAATCGATTTTGGGCGACATAACTGAATTGAGAACGAAGGTATTAGGGCTGCGGAAATTACCGATTAATTTTTCGATTAATCGGTAATTTTTTTATCGATTAAAATTATTTTAATCGATAAAATAGTGATTAAAATTAAAGAAAGGTTTTAGAAAATTGATTTATTAATAAATAAATAATAATTTATTATAGTTAGTTAGTTTTGTTTTTTTTTACGTACAAATTTCTCCATTTGAAAAAAAAGATTTTGAAAGAGTAAACTTTAAAATAACCTGTTTTATAAGGACAATGATATAAAAAACAAACATAATTAACAATAACAAAATTTAAATTCATTGACATTAAATTGTACTACTTATATTTAAAGTGATTATCGGTTCTTAGAAAGACAATAATAACTTTTGAACCACTTGAAATAAAAAGATGATCTTTTATGTATTTGTTTATCATCAAATTTCGGTATAGCTGTATTACTTTTATATCTAAAAATTAATTTGAAATTTTTATTCAAGTGCCTAAACTTTAATACGTTATTTAACTTATTTTTATTGCTAAATATGTTTTAAAAATAACTCAATTTAAAAAAATTAATCTATTGCTTGTTTTTATTACTTCACGTGAAATTTTCAGTTTATGACGTCATACATCTGTATTTTTAGCTTTAACAAAATTATCGATTAATTAATCGGTAATTTTTCAAAAGTTAACGATTAAATTTAATTTAATCGATAACAGCCCTAGAAGGTATGAAAGAATTAGATCTCTACCCTGCCATTTCAACAAATCACAAGATTAAAAAAAAACAATTAGACAGAGATGCCTTTAAATTTAAAAACACTATTAAAAGTTCAATTTATTGAAATGTGTTGATTCAAATTTTATTTTTCATTGAAGTACCACAGCTTATATAAACCACATTTAGTGCAGACAACTACTCTAATACTTGTGGAGGTAGTTGGTCATATTTGAGTTATCTTTATATTTTAATCCCAATTTTGATCATTGCGTCAGCAGGAAAAAGTCTTGATAAGAACCCCCACCCACTCTCACCCCTCCCTTACTAAACTCCAGCCGTTATCTTCCTGGCCAGTGCCTTTATTTATGGGAGTATTGGAAACGTACTGAGTCATGAGGTCAGTCACCCGTTCGATCTGAAATTAAGGAAAAGTAATGAAATGTCTCTGCCACTGGTCGTCTGGACCCAACGCTCTGACAGGGAATACTTGAAGAGAGCCGTGTGTTTGGCTGATTCTTACAGCTCTCATATCTACTACGGTGTGCGTGTAAGTTGATAGATAGGTACAGGTCACATGTCTACTACGGTGTGCGTGTAAGTTGACAGATAGGTACAGCTGACATATCTACCACGGTGTGCGTGTAAGTTAATAGATAGATAGGTACAGGTCACATATCTACCACTTGTGCCTGTAAGTTAATAGCTATAGCTTACGGCATCCAGGTTAAAGTAAACATGTTCGAATAACTGCAGATCGCTTCTAAAAAAGAATAGACTATATTATATTAAACTATACTAAACTGAGAACTTGTCTTCTGTGAATCTGTGTTTGAACGACTTAACTTTTTATGAAAGCGAAACTGAATTATTTTTTATCATTGTACGAGGTTTAAGAAGCTTTTTCAAATTTGCAATCTATCAATGGCCGAATTTGAGAAAATGTTTACATTTGAAAGTTAGCAGGAAACTTAACAGTGACAGAAGACATCAGTGACAACAGTGGCCTGGGGTTGGCTTACAGGGCGTTCAAGAAATATGGGATGACAGGAGAACCTACCTTACCAGGCCTGAATCTAACGGACGAGCAGCTATTCTTTGTGGGGTTTAGCCAGGTAGGTCAGCATGTGTGCAAGGTAGGTCAGCATGTACGACAGGTAGGTCAGCATGAACTCCAGGTAGGTCAGCATGTACGCCAGGTAGGTCAGCATACACGCCAGTTAGGTCAGTATGTTCTCCAGGTAGGTCAGAATGTGCGCCAGGTAGGTCAGTATGTACGCCATGTAGGTCAGCATATACGCCAGGTAGGTCAGGATGTACCATGTTGGCCGACATTGTTTACACAGCTGAACGCTATCTAAGGCCATGAGATAGACCTTCAGTGAGACATTTCTAACGCTAGAGACCTTCAGTGAGACATTCCTAACGCTAGAGACCTTCAGTGAGACATTCCTAGAGACCTTCAGTGAGCCATTCATAACGTTAGAGACCTTCAGTAAGACGATCCTAAGGTTAGAGACTTCAGTGAGATTTCCTAACGCTAGAGACCTTCAGTGAGACAATCCTAACGTTAGAGACCTTTAAATGAGACATTCCTAACGCTAGAGACCTTCAGTGAGACAATCCTAACGCTAGAGACCTTTAAATGAGACATTCCTAACGCTAGAGACCTTCAGTGAGACAATCCTAACATTAGAGACCTTTAGTGAGACATTCCTAACGCTAGAGACCTTCAGTGAGACAATCCTAACGTTAGAGACCTTTAGTGAGACATTCCTAACGCTAGAGACCTTCAGTGAGACAATCCTAATGGGTCACAACTTCTTTTCTGACTCATGCCCTTCCTATCTTACTGAACTTGTGTTGGTATACTCACCAAGTCGTCAGCTACGCTCTTTTGCAGACACACGCATTCTCTGTGTTCCTAAGACACGTACTCAAGCCATTACACATCCGTAGTATTTCAACTACTAAGTCCTTCAAGACTGCTCTTAAGACGCATCTTTTCACAAATTTATTTTTAAAATTAATGAAACAACATTTTTTAAAATGATTAACGTAGCTGATGTCATTTATGTGGTTAGTATGATATGTCTGTTTATTTAATTAATATACGTGTTATTATATTATTATCACCATGTAAAGCGCTGTGAGCCCGGCTCCTTGCTGGGATACAGCGCTATATAAATTAGCAATTTATTATTATTATTAATGTTAGATACTTTATGTGAGACAATCCTATTGTTAGAGACCTTCAGTTAGACAATCTTAATGTTAGAGACCTTCAGTGAGACAATCCTAATGTTAGATCTTCAGTGAGACAATCCTAATGCTAGAGACCTCCAGTGAAACAATCCTAATGTTAGAGAACTTCGGTGAGACAATCATGGCGTTAGAGACCTTCAGTTAGACAATCCTAATGTTAGAGACCTTCAGTGAGACAATCCTAATGTTAGATCTTCAGTGAGATAATCCTAATGCTAGAGACCTCCAGTGAAACAATCCTAATGTTAGAGACCTTCAGTTAGACAATCCTAATGTTAGAGACCTTCAGTTAGACAATCCTAATGTTAGAGACCTTCAGTTAGACAATCCTAATGTTAGAGACCTTCAGTTAGACAATCCTAATGTTAGAGACCTTCAGTTAGACAATCCTAATGTTAGAGACCTTCAGTTAGACAATCCTAATGTTAGAGACCTTCAGTTAGACAATCCTAATGTTAGAGACCTTCAGTTAGACAATCCTAATGTTAGAGACCTTCAGTTAGACAATCCTAATGTTAGAGACCTTCAGTTAGACAATCCTAATGTTAGAGACCTTCAGTGAGACAATCCTAATGTTAGATCTTCAGTGAGACAATCCTAATGTTAGACCTTCAGAGAGACCATCAGTGAGACCATTCGTATGCTACAGACCTTCAGCGCGGGTTGATGTTATGAAGTTAATTCACATTTCAAAATTACTTTACATGTTGTATCTATAACATTTACAGAAATATTAACCTTTGCGTATACAAATTTAAAAATAATAAAATTACATGTACCTTTTATATTAAATCTTGACAGATATTTTGTGAACGAACCACACCAGCCATAGAACGTTCTAAGATGTACATGTCTGTCCACAGCAGGTCTCCATTTAGGTAAGAGGTTTCTAATAGGGCTTAATTTAAATTTAATCGTTAACTTTTGAAAAATTACCGAATAATTAATCGATAATTTTGACTAAGCTAAAAATAAGATGTATGACGTCATTAAACTTTAAAAAAATTAAGGGAAGTAACAAAAACAGGCAATGTAATGTTTTTAATTTAAATATAAGTAGTACAATATAATGTCAATGAATTAAAATTATTGTTATTCACGAAAAAGCAATGTTTAATTTTTTAATATAATTGTCCTTATAAAAACAGCTTATTTTAAAGTTTACACTTTAAAAATATTTTTTTTTAATGGAGAGAAAAAGCAAACTATTATTAATTATCAATAATTTATTAATAAATCGAAAATATTGTTTAAAACGTTTCCTTTAGTTTTAGTCGCTATTTTATCGATTAAAATAATTTTAATCGATAATAATTTTACCGATTAATCGAGAAATTAATCGTCAATTTCCACAGCCCTAGTTTCTAGTATTTATCATCTATTCCTTCATTTTCGTTAACATATAATTTTTATGAGGATTTCTTCCAAAGAAATTATGCGAGCTATCATCGCTCATGAAGAAATCTTAACGGAATAATTACCTCAGATTTTAACTGCATTATTTTCATTCTTGCATTGAAATAAACTCCTGAGTATCCATTAACCTGACGTGTAACACGTCCTGACTTGACTAGCGTCTATTGTTGACGTCATGTTGAATTGAAGTTTGCTCATTTAATATAAGTTATGTATTGTTCCCCCCTTTGTGCGTAGTGAAAACATGTACCTGAATTGGATTTACTGATATTGTGTAGTCAATCAGCTTTTTAAAATTGTTAAAAAAAAATTTTAATGAGGGCAAAGGTTTAGTAACACAATGGTACCTCGGGTTACACAAACAGTTCTGGAACAATTAATTTCGTAGCCCAAGGTACCACTGCAGTTGCCTTTTTTAGACACAGTGACACGGCCTGTTATTCTTATAGCTTAGCAAATTTTATTTCTTTATATATGTATATTTAAAGCGCTCATGTGTTTAAAAAAAATAGCTAATTTATAATGTGACTTCTCACCGTCCTAATAGAGATAATATATAACCTTACTTTAAACTATCAACACCTATTTTAAACATCTCTCAAAGATTTCTAATAACTCATATATTACAATTTCTGTGAATGTTAAACCCCCCTTTAATATCTGTGTAACTTCAATTTTCAGGGTGAACGTGACGCTGTCAAACTTTCAGCCGTTTGCCGAGGCCTTCAATTGTCCGTTGGGTTCAGAAATGAACCCCGAGAAAAAATGTACAATCTGGAAATAAAATGATGCCATGGCAGTTGTACCAATTTTCCTTCAATTTAAACAGAACAATGTGTGTGCTATCAAACTTCTTTGTTCACTGTGATTCATGTTGGCTGCGGGTAGTGTTAGGTGAACGTCTAGTACAGGGATGCGCAATCTACGACCGTATGGGGCCGTGGACATGAAAACGTGCGCCGTGGAAATCTGTTAAAATTGTAATAACAACCGGCCGTAAAAATGTCAAATATCTGCAGTTTGGCAATATAATATGGAAAGTTTTAAACGAAATATCGAATATTCATTAACATTCTTAAAAACTTGTTATTGCGACACAAATGACGACTCCGGCAGCTGTAGAGTTAGCTGCAGTGTTTAGCGCCCATATTCACTGTAGTGTAGTGCTAATGAGGGAAGGCCTTGAAGTTTAGCTGCCTAATATTGCGCTCATATCGACATGCTCTGTGTAACCGTGTAACACGTCGGTCAACTTCAGTAGCTGCTATAGTACACACAAATACCCAGAGGTCTGCGTAAGTCACTCTTAGCTGGCAGCTGCACCAGAAATCCAGATTCTTGACATAGCAGTTAATAAATATAACAGTATTAAAATTGAAAAAGCGTTTAATGGAAACGTGAAATAAGAAAAGATGAAATTTCGGCTACGTTCTTTTCAGGCGTCCTCGAAGCACTGTTGCTGGAATTTGCAGAACGTCGTCAGAATTTCGACAAGATCTCAGAAAATATGAGACTTGTTGCTTCTCCACATTTGGTTGAGACAGGAGTCAGGGAGACAGAGAGTCAGGGAGACAGAGAGTCAGGGAGACAGAGAGTCAGGGAGACAGAGAGTCAGGGAGACAGAGAGTCAGGGAGACAGAGTATGCGCTGTTGGATGTCCAAATAGAACTGATCGAATTAGAAAAATAACGCACAGCTTGTGAAGAAATTCGAGGACAAAAACTATCTACTGGAGAATCGGAAAGGAGCTGTGGAGTATTCTAAGCTTCGCGAAATAGCAAGAAACACTCTAGTGCTGTTTAGAAGCACTTACATGTGCGAAGCGTCATTTTCACGAATGAAATATCTCAAGAACAAACATCGAACCCGACTCGTGGACACCAATCTGGCGTCAGGAATACGACTGATGATCTCCAGCGAGTTCCCAGACTTTGCGCGGCTCTCGGCAAACATTTAAAAGTAAGGCAGCCACTAATTTCTGGTCTCTGGACTGCTAAGTTACATGGGCAGTGTTAGTGAAGCAGCTTATCACGTATTCAATTATTTTGTTCTCAGTGTAGTTAAAAATATCCTTATGTTGTACTAATTTGTACGTGTGTGACATGATGCTAAGACACTGTTAGGTTCACATGACAATGTTCAATATAGTAGAAATATAAGGGAATATCGATTGAAATGTTTAAAAAAAAAAAAAATTAAGCACGGTGTTTGCCTAAAATACATTGTCGTTATGTCATTATTATCTCGCGTTGACTTATACGATAGGTAAATTTTTGATAGTGATCGTTTCGTTTTTCAGTGAAAACATTTTGGCGGCCGTAGCAAAAGTAATTTTTTTTTAATGCGGCCGTCAATAGACCAAAGGTTGCGCACCCATGGTTTAGTAACTGTGTTCAACGGTTAGAGAACTCTGTCGTTGGAGAGTTACGGTAAAAATAAAAATAAAAGTTATTGGCCAAGATGTAATTTTGTATTGATGTATTGCCCTTCCCATTGTTCACACTGTAGTATCTCACTAATAGGAGTGATAGGAGTGATTGCAATAATTATCGCGGCATTTCACTCCTTAGTATTGTAGGAAAGACCTTTGCCCGCGTTATACTAAAACGTTTACAAAGCCTAGCATCCCGCGTCTATCCAGAATCTCAGTGTGGTTTCCGGTCCGGTCGGTCTACCATAGACATGGTGTTCTCCATACGACAGCTCCAGGAAAAATGCAGAGAGCAGCAGATGCCACTATACATTGCATTTGTGGACCTTACAAAAGCCTTCGACTTAGTCAGTCGCAACGGGCTATTCCAAATACTGGCAAAAATTGGATGTCCCCCTCACCTACTTGCCATCATCAGACAGTTCCATGAAAATATGCTTGGCACAGTACAGTTCGATGGAGCTAAGTCAGAGGCCTTCCCTGTCAGCAGCGGAGTTAAACAAGGTTGTGTACTCGCACCAACACTCTTCGCAATATTCTTCTCTGTACTTCTTCGATACGCATTCAAGGATAGCAGTGAGGGAATCTGGTTACATACCAGAGCTGATGGAGGACTTTTCAACACTGCCCGCCTCCGAGCCAAGACCAAAACGACGGATGTCCTAATTCGAGAGCTACTATTTGCGGATGATGCGGCACTAACAGCACATACAGAATCTGGTTTGCAACAACTCGTGTCAAGCTTCTCCAATGCCTGCAAAGAATTTGGTCTGCAAATCAGCTTGAAAAAGACAAACATCATGGCCCAAGACACTCGACCTCCTCCTACCATAAATATCGATAATGAAAACTTGGAGGTTGTGGACAGCTTCACCTACTTGGGATCCAAGGTCTCCAATACACTGTCCATTGAAGAAGAAATAAACAGCAGAATTGGCAAGGCAGCCGCAACAATGGCTAAACTAAATAAGCGGGTCTGGCAAAACACCAAGCTAACGGAGAAAACCAAACTGTGCGTCTATCGAGCCTGTGTCATCAGTACACTACTATATGGGAGCGAGACATGGACCACTTATACATCACAAGAGCGTAAGCTTAACAGCTTCCATTTGAGATGCTTGCGCCGCATCCTTGGTATTAAATGGCAAGAAAAAGTGCCTAATAGTGAGGTACTAACGCGTGCCAATACCCAAAGCATGTTCTCAATTCTTAGTGAAAGACGCCTGAGGTGGCTAGGACATGTCAAAAGAATGAGCCCCGGCCGCATCCCGAAGGACCTCCTATATGGTGAACTTGCTTCAGGAAAGAGGAAAACAGGTCGCCCACGCTTGCGATTTAAAGATGTCTGTCAAAGGGACATGAAAGCAGCCAAAATACATACAAGTGACTGGGAGTGTAAGGCAGAAGACCGATCTACGTGGCGCACAGTTGTCAAAGAGGGCGTCATAGTAGCCGAGGAGCGAAGAATGGAGGAGGCTGCAGACAGAAGAGCTAGGAGAAAGGCCAAAACATTTGGAAGCACAGAACTCGTGTGTAAAAACTGTGGCAAAGACTGTCACTCAAGGATAGGACTGCACAGTCACTCGAGGAAATGCAACCCAACCCAACGGTGATGCACCATCGTCTCGCGAGACGGAAGGATGCCGGATTATCTCACTAACACGTTTATACCATTGTTGGCAATCAAGTATCTCACTAACACGTTTATAACATTGTTGCCAATCAAGTTACTAACACATTTATACCATTGTTGGCAATCAAGTATCTCACTAACACGTTTATACCATTGTTGGCAATCAAGTTACTAACACATTTATACCATTGTTGGCAATCAAGTATCTCACTAACACGTTTATACCATTGTTGGCAATCAAGTATCTCACTAACACTTTTATACCATTGTTGGCAATCAAGTATCTCACGAACACGTTTATAACATTGTTGGCAATCAAGTATCTCCCTAACACGTTTATACCATTGTTGCCAATCAAGTATCCCACTAACACGTGTATACCATTGTTGGCAATCAGGTATCCCACTAACACGTTTATACAATTGTTGCCAATCAAGTATCTCACTAACACGTTTATACCATTGTTGCCAATCAAGAATCTCCCTAACACGTTTATACCATTGTTGGCAATCAGGTATCCCACTAACACGTTTATAACATTGTTGCCAATCAAGTATCTCACTAACACGTTTATACCATTGTTGGCAATCAAGTATCTCCCTAACACGTTTATACCATTGTTGGCAATCAAGTATCTCACTAAAACGTTTATACCATTGTTGGCAATCAAGTATCTCACTAACACGTTTATAACATTGTTGCCAATCAAGTTACTAACACGTTTATACCATTGTTGGCAATCAAGTATCTCACTAACACGTTTATACCATTGTTGGCAATCAAGTATCTCACTAACACGTTTATACCATTGTTGGAGATCAAGTTACTAACACGTTTATACCATTGTTGGCAATCAAGTATCTCACTAACATGTTATACCATTGTTGGCAATCAAGTATCTCACTAACACGTTTATACCATTGTTGGAGATCAAGTTACTAACACGTTTATACCATTGTTGGCAATCAAGTATCTCACTAACATGTTATACCATTGTTGGCAATCAAGTATCTCACTAACACGTTTATACCATTGTTGGCAATCAAGTATCTCACTAACAGGTTTATACCATTGTTGGCAATCAAGTATCTCACTAACACGTTTATACCATTGTTGGCAATCAAGTATCTCACTAACACGTTTATACCATTGTTGGCAATCAAGTTACTAACACGTTTATACCATTGTTGGCAATCAAGTATCTCACTAACACGTTTATACCATTGTTGGCAATCAAGTATGTCACTAACACGTTTATACCATTGTTGGCAATCAAGTATCTCACTAACACGTTTATACCATTGTTGGCAATCAAGTATCTCACCAACACGTTTATACCATTGTTGCCAATCAAGTATCTCACTAACACGTTTATACCATTGTTGCCAATCAAGTATCTCACTAACACGTTTATACCATTGTTGGCAATCAAGTATCTCACTAACACGTTTATGCCATTGTTGGCAATCAAGTATCTCACTAACACGTTTATACCATTGTTGGCAATCAAGTATCTCACTAACACGTTTATTCCATTGTTGGCAATCAAGTATCTCACTAACACGTTTATTCCATTGTTGGCAATCAAGTATCTCACTAACACGTTTATACCATTGTTGGCAATCAAGTATCTCACTAACACGTTTATACCATTGTTGGCAATCAAGTTACTAACACGTTTATGCCATTGTTGGCAATCAAGTATCTCACTAACACGTTTATACCATTGTTGGCAATCAATTATCTCACTAACACGTTTATTCCATTGTTGGCAATCAAGTATCTCACTAACACGTTTATACCATTGTTGGCAATCAAGTATCTCACTAACACGTTTATACCATTGTTGGCAATCAAGTATCTCACTAACACGTTTATACCATTGTTGGCAATCAAGT
>MUZC01001804.1:1218934-1280765 GCA_002072015.1 Radix auricularia | reverse complement strand
CAATCAAGTATCTCACTAACACGTTTATTCCATTGTTGCCAATCAAGTATCTCACTAACACGTTTATACCATTGTTGCCAATCAAGTATCTCACTAACACGTTTATACCATTGTTGCCAATCAAGTATCTCCCTAACCAGTTTATGTCACTTTTTCCACTATACCTCACAAACCAGTTATGTCACTGTTTCCACTCTGATATCTCACTTACCAGTTTATGTCACTGTTTCCACTATACCTCACTAACCAGTTATGTCACTGTTTCCACTCTATCTCACTTACCAGTTTATGTCACTGTTTCCACTATACCTCACTAACCAGTTATGTCACTGTTTCCACTCTGATATCTCATTTACCAGTTTATGTCACTGTTTCCACTATACCTTACTAACCAGTTATGTCACTGTTTCCACTCTGATATCTCACTTACCAGTTTATGTCACTGTTTCCACTATACCTCACTAACCAGTTATGTTATGTCACTGTTTCCACTCTGATATCTCACTTACCAGTTTATGTCACTGTTTCCACTATACCTCACTAACCAGTTATGTCAGTGTTTCCACTCTGATATCTCACTTACCAGTTTATGTCAGGGGTCAAAGCTCACATCAAACTTAATTAGAGCCATGTAGTGAGTATTAAACAACTAAAATTAAGTGAAGTATCAACAAGTTAAATATTGACTGGGATTACAACATGGTGAGATATTGTAAGACAGAGGTAGATGACAAAAAGAGAGAGGTGAGGTTAACTTTACTTTTGATCATATCAACACAAACTAACAGATTTAAATTTGATGACATTTGAACACATCAACACAAACTAACAGATTTAAATTTGATGACATTTGAACACATCAACACAAACTAACAGATTTAAATTTGATGACATTGGAACACATCAACACAAACTAACATGTTGAAATTTGATGACATTTGAACACATCAATACAAACTAAGAGGTTGAAATTTGATGACATTTGAACACATCAACATAAACTAACATGTTGAAATTTGATGACATTTGAACACATCAACACAAACTGAGAGGTTGAAATTTGATGACATTTGAACACATCAACACAAACTAAGAGGTTGAAATTTGATGAAATTTGAACACATCAACATAAACTAACATGTTGAAATTTGATGACATTTGAACACATCAACACAAACTAAGAGGTTGAAATTTGATGACATTTGAACACATCAACACAAACTAAGAGGTTGAAATTTAATGACATTTGAACACATCAACACAAACTAGCTTGAAATTTGATGACATTTGAACACATCAACACAAACTAACAGGTTGAAATATAACATTTGAACACATCAACATAAACTAACAGGTTGAAATTTGATGACAATGGAACACATCAACATAAACTAACAGGTTGAAATTTGATGACAATGGAACACATCAACATAAACTAACAGGTTGAAATTTGATGATATTTGAACACATCAACATAAATAAACAAGTTGATATTGTTTGACTATTTAACACATCAAAACATATACATATTTATTTGATAGAACGATATTTATAGAGATCTAAAATAATTGTCAACATATACAAACAAACACAAACACCAGTATAAATACAGTGCTGAGACTGAGATGTTAAAAATCAAATCATTGTCAACACAAAGTCTAAACATTTATGTGCCAGTTACAGCAGTCAACTAACAATTTGTAATCACCAGAGGAATCATCTTACAGCAGTTGTTAAATGAGAGGGCATATATTCTCTGTAGCATATTAATATAAATTAATAAAGAAATTAATGAACATTTCTTAGACACAATAAACAACATAAACCTAGAACAGATAGTAAAAAAAGCAACTAGGAAAAACAAAATACTAGATTTATTCCCAACAAACAGACCAGGACTAGTATTAGACTGCACAATAATTCCTGGGCTGTCTGACCATGATATTGTTAGGGTAACCAACACAATAAAAACTAAAATAAATAAGATGCCTAGAAGAACAATATATCTTTGGAATAAATGCAACTTAATAAAATTACACCAATCAGCTTCTAATTTCCAACAAAATTTCCTAAGCAAATTCAGCATAGTTAGCCCTGTAGAAGAAATATGGAAGGAAATAAAAACAAATCTAAAAACCATAATGGATCAGAATGTTCCAACAAAAATAACTTCAAATAGAATTAATAAATGCTGGTTCAATTTTAAATTAAAAAAGTATTGCAAACTAAAGGAGAATTTATTTAAGAAATTTAGAATACCAATTTAGAAAGGATACACAAAAAATACTTTAAAATTAAACACCTGACACAAAAACTTAGTCGTAACCTCCAAAATAATTATATAAACAATGTGATAACTAAAGATAACAATAAAAACTTATGGTCCTTTATCAAATCTAAAAAAATGGAGCCTTCAGGTATAGCCACACTAAAAGGCTCAAATAATAAAACCTATAATGATAATGAAACTAAAGCTAATATCCTTAACAAATATTTTGCATCATCATTTTCTGCCTCAGGCGACAAGGAAATTTCAATAAATTTAAATAAATTGGAAGAAATAGGTAACATAACTGTAGATGAGATAGGTATACATTCACTCCTAAAAAACTTAAAAATAAACAAAGCTACTGGCCCAGATGAATTACCTGCCAGGTTATTAAAAGAATTAAGCAATGAACTGTCCCCAATCCTTGTAGTTCTTTTTCAAGCCTCTCTAAACCAGGGTAAAGTGCCCCAGGATTGGAAATTAGCCAATGTAACGCCACTCTTTAAGTAAGGTGATAAGTCCGACCCTGGTAATTACAGACCTGTATCACTTACTAGTATCACATGTAAATTACTGGAACACATAATATATAGCAGAATAGTTAACCACCTTGACAAATATAATGCCCTATGCCCACACCAACATGGCTTTAGAAAGAACAGATCATGTGTAACACAATTGATAGGCCTAATAGATGATCTATCAAAAGGCTTAGATAATAATGATCAAATAGATACAATATTACTAGACTTCTCAAAAGCATTCGACAAAGTTCACCACCTTAGTTTACTCAAAAAACTTAAATACTTTGGAATCTCAGGTCCCTTACATCACTGGATCCAAGATTTCCTATTGGGTAGGGAGCAAACTGTAATAATTAATGGTTCTAAATCTACACCAATAAAGGTTAACTCAGGAGTTCCACAAGGAACTGTCCTAGGTCCCTTACTATTTTTAATTTATATAAATGACTTACCCAACAATATCTCAACAGGAACTAAAGTTAGGTTATTTGCTGATGATTGTATAATCTATAGAACAATCAAGTCAGAACAAGATAGCAAAATTTTACAAAAAGACTTAGATGAATTAATAAAATGGGAAACTAACTGGAGTATGTCCTTCCACCCAGAAAAATGTCAACTGCTAAGAGTAACAAAGAAAAAGAAACAAATAAATTCAAAATATTTCATTCATGGAAAAGAACTAACCCAAACTAAAGATGCGAAATACTTAGGAGTCATAATAAATGAGAAACTATCTTGGAATCCCCATGTCAATGAAGTTATTAAAAAATCAAACAAAACCTTAGGCTTTATAAAAAGAAACTTTTACAAATGTAACAAAGATATAAAACTAAAATGCTACCTCCCCCTGGTGAGACCTATACTAGAATATGCATCTTCTGAATGGGACCCATCCCCCAAAGAAAATATTGATAAGTTAGAACAAATCCAAAAAAGAGCTGCCAGATTCATTAATGGAGAATATTCAAAACTGACAAGAGTAACACCGTTAGTTAAATCATTAAACCTTGAAACACTAGAGGATAGAAGAACCAAGAGTAAATTAGTAATTATACATAAGGCAATTAATTCTAATTTAGAAATACAACACAAAGATAACCTAATACAACCCTCAGATAGACATAAAGATAAAAACACCTTTCTTATTCCATATGCAAGAACAAACACATACAAGTTTTCTTTCTTTCCGTCCGGTATTCGGGCGTGGAATGGGTTGCCTGAAGAAACCAGGAAAGCCTCCACTTTATCATCTTTTAAAACTCTAGTAAGAATACAGGACTAAACACAAACCATAGAAATACGTAGGACGCAATAATCTTCTGTACAGAAGGAGCGTCTGTAACATATAAGATAAGATTAATATGTTATGTTTTTTTAAATGATATGACATTATTTAATTTGGCATCTTACATAAGTTTTTTAAATAAGATGATATTTTCTTTTACTTTAGCACATGACATAAACAGTTTTAAAGCTCTAATAACATGACATTATTTTTTGCAGTCTTACGTGGATTACATTAATATGACGTTATATCATTTGAAAAATTCACTATGATATTAGTTTTATCTTGGTCTGGTCATTTTTAACTAATTGAATTCAAACAATTTCCAACTTCTAGACCAATGGTGGCCAAACCGCAGCTTGTGAGCAGCATGCCGCTCTTCTGTGGCCACATTGTGGCTCACAATAAGTTTATGAAATTAAAACTTTTTTGTTTGAAACATATAATATTTTTAAAAATTCACATTTTTTTTTCAATCTTGACCGAAAAAAAGGGTTAAAAATAATTTGGGCTCTATTGGAATACAGAAAAGACAAGCTATCTGAGGTAAATTCTTGAATGTGTCAGCTGCAAAAAAAAAACTATGCTATGTTTTCAGCAAAGAAGGTGGCACTCCACTGAGTCAAGTTATGTCATGCTCATGCTAAAGAACCTTATTCTGACAGAACTTCGCACCACAACTTCTAGCTACCAACAGGATTTTAAGAAACTTGCCAGTTCAAAGGCTTCTCATTACAACTAATGTTGAATATAATTTTGAGTCTTAATGCATTGTGTTTCTACTAATAAATTGTATTTAAGAAATATTTAATTGTGTAACTGAAAAACATTAATTTCTTCAACGTAGTTAGTTCAGTTACAAGTTACAGTGAAGACGATTGCAATGTTTAAATAATTAAATTCTAATATAATGAATAATGTTTACAAGTATAAGTAAGTCACAAAAGGTAATTTTCATTGCAAGTAGGATCGAGGCCCTTAAGTGTTTCAAGGCAGCTCTCATCAACTGCAGGTCTAGTGACCACTCCTGTTCTATGTTCTAAAGTGTTGAAATTTAGCAAACACTGAATTTTTTTAAACAGAGTGCATCACAAATGAAATTTTTGGTTAGAGTATGAGTAAGGGTACAGACAATATTTGGATGAATGCCAAAGCTTCTGAAAAAAATATTCTATTATTATTATAATTATAAGATAGGAATTTCGGGATACTTAATTTTTTGCTATTTCCATTCATGAAAACAATTTTTTTTTAAAATTTAAATCATAGAAAATCTTAGCCCTTATGAATGATGACATGGTGAGCCAGTGTTGGTGTACACAAGTCAACATTTTAAGAATCCCTGATATAATGACAGATTTTGTACCCTAATCTTAAACCTATGGCTTGGGCTTGTGTCCAATGACCACATTAGTGTGGATGTTCCAATGTTTTGGGCAACCTCAGTCAACAATTTAAGAACCACTGCTAAGGTTACTGTTACAGAATGTAAAAACCAATATTTTAGGAAACTCTGCAGCAAAGGGAGACATCCTGATGTGCCAGTGGTTTGCATACCCATGAACCAGGGTTTGAGAATCCTTGATGATTGATGATGACACTAAGAAGAGCCATTGAGAGTTATGTGGCCTCATATCAGAAATTTAAGAATCACTGATTGACAAAAAGAAAATATGTTTGCACATAGATAACAACAACTTTTGAATAACAATAACAGCATTTATTAATACTTGTTCTGTTACAATATCCATACATATACATTATATACAGTTAATACAGTATACAGTAATGAGTGTTGTAAAAATTCTGATGGTCTATAACTTACTATAACAATAACAATGACCACAAGACACCAATCATACGACTCCACCCCCACCCGCCACACAGCCATATTTAAATCGTGTCAGAGTCGCACTCATACAACTTTGAAAATACAACATAAAAACTTCATTCAAGTTGCTATGATGACTCTGATGCTGCACAGCAAAATATATTTGTTGTGTGGTTCTAAATGAAAATCTATGTACAAATAGGGCAGTTGGTTGTTACCATATTCCAATACGTAACAAAGTCTTATTTAGATCAACACAGGTTGACAACACAATTCCAGGTGATATTTTGAGAGGACCACTGGGAACATCATGAATATCGAGTCATAGTAACATGACTTGACTTTTAAGAGCCACTTGCTGTTTAGGAGCCATTTGAATATCTGAGAGGCTGTTCCTTAGCAGGGCTTGTTTAGTTGTTTGGGCCACGAACGAAATGGTAATTTTTTTAGAAACATGAAAAGATTAGGCTCTTGTGTTCATCCCTGAGGTGATCAAGTCAACAAAAACAATCAATTTGATGAAACAATCAATTTGATGAAACAATCACTTTGATGATACAATCACTTTGATGATACAATCATTTTGTGAAACAATCAATTTTATCAAACAATCAGTTTGATGAAACAATCATTTTGATGAAACAATCAATTTGATGAAACAATCAATTTGATGAAACAAGTTGATGAAACAATCAATGTTGATGAAACAATCATTTTGATGAAACAATCAATTTGATGAAACAATCAATTTGATGAAACAATCAATTTGATGAAACAAGTTGATGAAACAATCATTTTGATGAAACAATCATTTTGATGAAACAATCAATTTGATCAATGAACTTGATGAAACATTCAAGATTAACATTTTATTTCAGAAACTAACACATTGAAAGATTCAAGTATTCAAGTTGAAGATCGATGAGACAATGCAATGTAATAAATTTTACATTTTGTTGATAAATATCAATTTGAAGTGTACTGTAACAGTGTGTAACAATAAAACAGTTGTTATTTACATCAACAAACTATGGCACTAGGAGAAATTAGCGTTCATTGCTGACTTGTCATTAAACTGACTTGTGCTCAACCCTAGATGACTTCCAAGTGCATGAGTCCATCAGACACTTTACTTAGCTCAGTTTTTACCTACTACAAGGTGTGTATTCATGTCCAAGAGCTACACATGTTAAAAATTAAAGTTAACCCTTGCTACATGCTGTGTTATAGTGTTTAGTGCTATGACCAAACACTAGAGTCATCAGATGAAGTTAGTCTACACAAACTCTCAGTGACATCACAACGACATGTTAGAGTCAGTGAGGCTGACTCCAGACAGATCCTGACACACCCGTGAGTCACTCATCTCATCGGCCAGTGCGTCAAGCACATCCAGCAGGAGCTCTCGACTCAACCTCCTCAGTGAGGGGAGCCTGGCCGCCTTGAAGAGAAATAAGATGATTATTATAATGTGTTCAATAAAGCCATTAGCTCAAATGGTCTTTTTAATTTTATGTATATATATATATAGAGCTATTTCTAGTTCTATGTAGTATTCAACAAAGATGGTTTCTTTGTGGTAATGAATTAATGAATTGATGGTTTCTATAGAAAATGAAATAAAGATGGTTACTGTGGTAAACAAATATGGGGAATCTATAATTTGAAATTGAAGATAACGTAATTTTGAAACGTAATATTCTATTCAACAAATTCATTATCACCATAGAAGGTGAATTTCGTTCTCCTGTATTTTTGTTTTACATGTTACCGTGGTGATGAAATGAAAAATTAAACTTATTTTCAAATAATTAAAACAATTTGATGACTTACTTTAGTGAAATGGTGCACAATGATACTCAGTGCGTGTTTCTTCATGTCTGTGGCTTGGATTTTATCTGCAGCCTCTAGGATCTAAAAGAAAACAAATAGTTACAGATACATGTAATCACAGATACAACTAGTCACAGATACTACTAGTCACAGATACAACTAGTCACAGATAAAACTAGTCACAGATACAACAAGTCACAGATACAACTAGTCACAGATACAACTAGTCACAGATACAGCAAGTCACACATACAACAAGTCGCAGATACATCTAGTCACAGATACAAGTCACATATACAACTAGTCACAGATACATCTAGTCACAGATAAAACAAGTCACAGATACAAGTCACAGATACAACAAGTCACATGATACACATCACAGATACAACAAGTAAAAGATACAACAAGTCACATGATACAAGTCACAGATACAACAAGTCACATGATACAAGTCACAGATACAACAAGTCACATGATACAAGTCACAGATAAAACAAGTCACAGATAAAACAAGTCACAGATAAAACAAGTCACAGATAAAACAAGTCACAGATACAACAAGTTACAGATACAACAAATCACAGATACAAGTCACAGATACAACTACAAATATTTTATTAGGTTACATGATAAGACAAAAGTTTGTTTCCGGGATATTTCTACCATGTCATTTAATAATGAAACTTACATGCATTGATGTTTCAGGGGACTTAACTCGAAATTACTGACATAGATGAACCTACCTGTATGACATTCTGATATGAAACATTCATCTCTAGATTATGTTTGCAGAACGCCTGGCCATGGGGAATAAAAGTAAAAGAGAGAGAAGAAATGAAATAATCAACATAATTTCTGCATAAATAGACATAAATCACATAGAATCAAATACAGGGGCAAAAAACACCCCAAAAAACAAGGAAGTTTACATTAAAAGCATCACGATTTCATTTATTGTATGTACCGTTGTCCCTTTTAAACTGCACGACTGGGCAGATATCTGATACACGCAGTGCAGCAGTTTAGAATAACCACACAGCAAATTTGGTAAAAATATTGCACAGAAAAAATGGATGCTATGCAGCTCTGCACACAAGTGTTTGTACTCTGAACAAGAACCAACAACACTTAAAGGGAACATTGGTATGTATCCGAAAAAAATGTTAATAATTTACAAACCATAAAAAGGCATACAACTAAAAGGTCAGTATGAACAGTTAATACTAAAAAACCTACTATCTCCCTGAGACCTGCCATAACTCACATGTCTCATGTAATCATCTGTATCCCTATCCCTGTCACCAATAACATGTCTCATGTAATTATCTGTATCCCTATCACTACTCACATGTCTCATGTATTCATCTGTATCCCTATCCCTGTCATCAATCACCTACCTCAGGTACTCACCTGTAGTCTGTTATTGGTAAAGCCATAAAAATATGGAGCAGCAAACAGGTACAAGGAATCTTCAGGTGGCATGACAATATCCCCATGGTAGATGTACCTCATGAGACTATCAAACGCCTGCCGGGACGGAACCATTTCACCAATGGCGATCTGAAATCCAGAAGGAAAAAAACAAATAGTATTAGTAATAATCATCATTAGGACTTCAATTTAAGTCTTCACCTACCGCAGTTTCATTTGTACAATGTGTTTTTCAGCTGTTTTATTTTGATCCCAGTGATCTGCTTAAAGTAAATTATGATTTTAAGGGGTTCATTAAGACAAAATAAAAACTGGGTGTTAAGCTGTGCTTCGAGACAACAAGGTAAAAAATATTTATTAAATATTAATTTGGCGGGAAGTTAAATAAAATTTAAAATCTCAAATTTTAAAACAAAGAAAACAGAATATTTTTTAGCCCTGGCTTACACTTACATTGACTAAACAGATCTGTGGTCAGCTTACACTTACATTGACTAAATTGTCCTGTGGTCAGCTTACACTTACATTGACTAAATTGTCCTGTGGTGTAAAGGACCTGAACATAGCCTCAAAATAACTGCTCCGTGCACCAAGAATAGCCTTGTGGGCAGGGATGTGAATGCCATCTAGCACAAGGGTTATGTCACAAAACTCCAGGCCACCCACACGAAAATGAGCCAGGTCTTGTTCTAGTGAGTTACCTGTGACAATTATTGTGGTTAAATATCATGATATATGGTTAAAAAATCAACATATGTGAACAAAAAGTCACAGAAAAATGCATATGTAAATTAGCATACAATCCTATTTAACATATGATAAGATATTGCTAGGACTAAAAATATCCAAGAATGGAACAAAAAAGATTTTTTTGCAATAGGATTTAAAAAATTATGTGCGGTTGGAAATGTTAATAATTTTATCTTTGCTAATTATTGAATTACAACAATTTTAAAAATAAAATAATAAGAAAAAAAAATCCGATTTCAGAGCCAGGCATATCAATTTTTATAAGGCTTGTACCAATGATTTATTTGACTCCCAGATGATGTATTGAGGGATGGTCTTCAAAGACTCATTTATTAAACTTCAAAATATCTATTCTATTTCAACATTTTAAGAGTAATTTTCAAAGGCATCTTTTTTTTTCTTCAAAATTTGCTACCAATCCCAGTTTAATCTTTAAAACATCATTTAGGTTCTCTCTATACCAAATTTTAAGAAAGTTTGGTGTAATTAATGTGAAGTTAAATTTACTTGATACAAGGAGTTTATTTAAGTCTATAAATCATTCTCTTACCTTCTTTTAAATTAATAAATTAGACGTTGTTCAAATGTTAAAGGAAAATACATGGTTTAGAGAGAGATTGTTTATTCAGCTAAGATATGATTCGGACTTACTCGCTTGAGGTTCTGGTTGAGGATCGAGCAGACGCACTGGGGGCTCCAGTTTTCTACGAATAATTTCAACAATCAATGGTTTGTCCAGGGTCTCAAACTCTTTACTCATGACGATTTGGTTGAAGTTGGCTTCTTTCACAATAAACCGTAAACAAAAACCCTGCAATGGTATCATCAGATTTATTTAAAGGCTGTGGGCTGATTTATACTATCTTGATGTTTTGTTATCCCAATGCTATCAATTAATTAAAAAGCATACAAAAAGCATATTTTAAACAGATTTATTATGGGAAGGTGGTGACGGAAATTTAAAAAAAAAGCATTTCTGGGATATTACTGTATATCTTAGAGTCTAAGTCAAGATTTTTTCCAAAAAATTTCGAGGCCAAAATCAGGGGGTCAACTTATACTCGCATAACTAATTTTAAAAAATTTCAGTAACATGTTAAATGTCACCCAAATGTCAGTTTTTTCATGACAGTAAGTTAATATTATTAATTTATATAGGAATTTATTAAAATTATACTATTTTATTGATTATATACTACAGCAAAATCATAGGCCATGAGTTTACATTTCTATCATCGCAGAGATCTTAAAATTCCACTTTTCAAGTCTCAAATTGGGGGGGCATCTTATACTTGAGATCGACTCATACTCGAGTAAATATGGTAAATATAATTATTTTAAATATAAGCATTTTTTATTGAGAAATTTAAAAAAAAAAAATCATTTTCAATGTAACAGAAAATAGTAATACATTTGTTGAGAAACAATAAATGGGTATGTAGTACCTTTATGACCAAAATTTATTAAGTGTTTTACTGATTTGTTTTTTTAAACTCTGAATGGTCAAACACTTTTATTTGTTATCAGTATAAAAAAAAAGCTGGATGATTAATCATCTAAGTGATAGTTGGATAATTCTGGATGAAGTTATGTATGGATTACTTAACTCTTCAATCACATCATTTTGAAGTTAATATGCATCAGAATTGAAGTCAAAAGTATTTATATTTTAAATTTGTTATTGCAATCTTTGGATTTGAAAAATTCTTAAAATTTTGAAAGTCCCACCAAGAATCATAAAATAATTGTGGGCATGTAAGTGTGTGTTACAAACTCAAGTCTTTCTTTTCCCTTGTTTTATACCAGATGCATGTTGTTTAAATTAATAGGAATAACCCCAGCCCACACTACCCTCCCCTTTTTTTAACCTCTTCCCCTCTACTGTTTTTCCAACAGATCACTTAATGACCTGATTGAGGTAAACATACCTTTAAGAAGTCAAGCTGAAGACGTGCTGCATTCTGTAAAGCAAATAAAACACTCTTGATTCCAATGCTAGCCTCCAGGAACTGGACGCACAGATGTTGCAAGCGACCCATTTGGAGCTGGAAGGAAGTTGTGGAATTAACGTATCAGTTAGCTCCATGTTAAATATAAAATAAATAAATAACCCCTTTTCAGACCAAAATGGCCTATGGGGCAAGTGAAGTAGCGTTCACAAGTTTCATTGAACACTAAAGAGCAAGGGATTGTGTGGTTAGCACAATGTCACGGGGGATTTGGCCAGTACCGCGGCTTGAACCCATGACTCGGGTTCTTGCCACGGTTCGACAGTACAGTGCGCTACTACTTAGACCACCGCGCCCCGTATAAGTTCCATGTTAACATTAAATTAATGATTTTTTAAAAACAAAATTAGAACAATAATAGTTTTAATTAGCTGTTTAAAATTTTTGTGTGAAGTAATTTAATATTTGTTTAGGAACATCATTTTTTTCTTCTTTAAAAATAACGCATCATAAATTATAAGAATAGATGACAAATATAGTTGGCCTAGGGATCTTCTACCTGTAATGAAAGTCTGTAGACCTCCATCATGGCTAGGATGACATCGTTGTTGTTAGCGTCTTGACCTGTGAAAAAATTTTAATTAAACCATTTGTTGGTCAGACCCCTGCACGTAACATAATTATATCATTCAACCATCACAGCAGTCTAATATTATATCCTTCAACCATCACAGCAGTCTAATATTATATCATTCAACCATCACAGCAGTCTAATATTATATCCTTCAACCATCACAGCAGTCTAATATTATATCATTCAACCATCACAGCAGTCTAATATTATATCATTTAACCATCACAGCAGTCTAATATTATATCATTTAACTGTCAGAGCTGTCTAATTTATCATTTAACCAACCTTTCTTCCCTGGGTGGATCTTGTCAGTGTAAATGTAGGACAGAATCATTTCAAATGCACCAGGATCTTTATCAGCCAGCAGCACTTCTAGTCTGCTAGTATCTCCTTTAACAGCTTGCTGAAAGCCAATAAAATTGAGTGGACTTCAAAACCGTCTTCATGTCAGTGACAGGAAAAACATTCAAGCAAAACATGAAAAGTATTTTATATATTAATTACTTTATTTTCTTAGATAGTGACTCACAACAGTTTAATAAAGAGGAAGCTTGTCAGTTGATATTACTATTGAACCTGTTACTAAACAGCTCCTTTGTTTACATTCAGTTATCTCCATTCACACTCTCTAAGATCATACTTTCATTATTCTAATTGTTGATTAATTTGTCACTCTGTGTTTGTGTGAATGCTGATTCATCTCCCTTTCATTCACTATCAGTCATCTGTAACTACAAACGCTTGATAAAAATGTATTTTTATTCTATATTATATAGAGGAGTGTGTATATGTCAGAATTACCATTGTAAATAAAGTCAATTCCTGTTAAATATCACCAGCTTCTGAAAAACTTAAAGTAAACTGTTTTCAGTTTCCATGGTTACATTTTGTTTAGCTTCAGCCAAAGTCATACTTAAAGCCAAAGTCATGCTTAAAGTCAAAGTGTTCATGAGTGAAAAGGGAAATAATCTGATTAAAAAGCCTGCTAACGAAGGGGAAGTAACACATTCAACAACTAACCTGTGCTTTGGCTTGTCTAATCTTGTCTCGTAACCATGGTGATCTGGCAGCTACAAGGGCTATGTGAGCTGAAATTTTTCTCTGATCCTAAAAAAAAATAATGGCATAATGTTAAGTGATGTGATTGAAATGCAGCATCCTATTTGTATGTAGAATTTCTACTGTTAATCCTCACTGGTACCTAACACATGACCTTGTTAAGTATGTATATCCACACTCCACACCAAAACGGTCCAGTACTTGCAATGTCAACAAACTGTTTCTCCGGGTCATTCATTGTCCAGTAAAAAGAGAGTTTTTTTTCCCCCTAAGTATGTTGTATGCATCTGATTAATGAGAGCATTCCATTCTGTATTTCAGTGATGACCAACCAAAATATAAATTAAATATATAAAAGAAACTGACCACGCCAACTTCGCCGACCAGGAAGTCAACATCACAGAATTGTCTACTCTCTAGCAGACGACCGTAATCATCATGAAGGGTACACTTTGGGTAGCTGGAGAACTGAGGAAGATGAGAAGACAAATGTTGCTGTAGATATTTGCTAATAACAATCACTTTATTGACTAGCAGATGAGTGCTAGTGGGTATTAAGATAAGACATTTGGATGAACGTAGAGCACGTCTCCTTTCATACTGTCTTGATTATATGTTCATTATTCATATTGTGGGGCCGCGGCTTCAAACAGTTGATAAATTTTTATTTTATTTCTATGGTCAAATATTAAATGAATTAATTGCTGATTAAATTGTTCAGGCCACTAGTATCTACTAGTATAAATGGATCATTTATTAAATTTTTTTTTCTCTAGTTTGATCCAGGATGCATATTCTAACATACCGTATAGACTCATTCTATAGCCCGCTCGTTCATAAGCCGACCCCCCCTCTTTTGGAAGAGAAAAGTATTAAAAGTGTATAACCCGCTCGAAAGCAAACCCCCCAAATATAATAGGACAGCTTAAACAAAATTGTTCACATTTTTTATTAAATCCTTTATATTAACTCGTGGCGTCTGATTGCTTGCTTGAGTGCCAAAAAAAATTTGGATCGATTTTTAACCCACTTCACCATATGCTGGCGAGGTGTAATTAAATTAATTAATTTTTAGATTATCTTTATTTATCTCTATGTAACATGTTAATTTTTGTGCTAGAGTGTCATGGTGCGTATTATATTGACTAAACTTTTTAAGAATACATTTATGATCTGTGCGCATTATATTAAACATGCTTTACCAGACATAACTAAAATTTTGTATTTTTTAATAGTCTTGCAATGCGCATTATAATGAACATTTTTTTATTCATGTCTCGTATATTAAGGATTTATAGTAAAAAATAAATTATTTTTTTAACGGGTTTTTTTTATATTACAAATGTTATTTCTTATATTTTTTAACCACCGGGGTACCAAAATAGACACAAAACAAATTTTTTTTCAATAATAATTATTTAAAGTAGTCTTTCTTCCTTTCCCGGCAATTTTCAATGATGTCGTAATTACTCTTTGCAACAGATGATCAATATAGCACTGCAAAGCGAGCATAAAAATAATTGTTAAAGAAATATTTCTCCACTCTCCATGGCCAACTTCTGGTGTAATTATCTATTGATTAATTAAACAGCCAGTTTGTGTTTGATCTGTTCATTAAAATGTACTAATCTTAGAATTGAATTGTTTTTACGTTATACTAGAGAATCTTAAACTGTGGTCATGGCTTCCTATCGGGTCTATGTCAGCTTTGGTCAAGAGGATACATGAACATTACAGGTTTCAATACCTAACTAGTGTTTTCATTTACCTCAAATTAAATAAAGTAAAGAAGTATCCAAATCTACAAAGCATTACCGAAACGTGGGACAGAAGTTTGAGAGTACAGCAGGAAAAGGATGAGAACCGCTCTGCTAATTGCGGGAATCTTGCCTATAAAGGTTTGCGAGTTCCGGTATGTCTAAAATCATTGTATGCAACCGCGACTGTTAAAAAAAAAGTTCTTAGTAATAAACAATTTTATACATAAAGTTTGTCTAACTGTTCGTATTTTAAAATTATAATTTTTAAAATAGATAATCGCTTTAATTCTTCCAATTACTTTATTTATATTTTTCCTTTTGACAATTCTATAGTTTTTGTGCCATGATTTCCAAACTTAAACGTTTATCTAGTGCATGTTCAAACTTGATAGAAAATGTCTACAATCTCCCAAAACATCAGCTCTTCAGTCGACGTTCAGCAGTCAGTCAAGTCGCCTCCCCTGACAACAGACCAGTTTAACCTTTCCATAGAGATCATGGGATTTGTCAACCTACTTCTCGGGTGTTTTGGTCTTTGCACGAACGGCGTGAATCTTGTTGTGTTTAACAAGATTGGTGTTTCTGACAACGCGACTAACATGTCCTTCTTCGCATTAACCATAACAGATCTGGTGTTTCTACTCCTGTCCATCTGGCACAAGCTGTCCATCGTTCTGGGTTATCGCTTGGCAGAAGTAGATTATTTCGTGGTGACCAACTTGAGCCTCCCCTATTCGATGGCTCCTTACACCGTATCAACACTCATCACCACAGACCTGGCCATACAAAAGTGTTGCTGTGTTGCATTGCCGCTTCATTTCAAAACAACGTTTACTCCCTTCAGAACGATGGTGTGCATCATCACGATCGTCATTGTCACTGTTGTCAGTTATGGACCCTGGCTATCTGGCATGACCATTAGTCAGGAGCAGAACTCTCTTACCAACAGCACTTATTTGCTGACCCACTTGTCTGACGATTGGGCTGTGCTGATCCAGTACTCGCACTGACTATTTTTGATAGCATTTCCTACGGTGACCCAAGCTGTTGTGACAATATGCGTTATTATACTTGTGATCAAGTTGAAGGATTATTCCAAATTTAGACAAAAAACCTCCACAAACATTCAGTCTAATTCAAACAAAGATGGAGAGTTGACAGGAAAAGGTCTGAAAGTCGCAAAATCGGTCACCCTAGTTGCTGCCATGTTTATAATCTCGAACCTACCATTTGTTGTGATGACGTATGCCTCGTTGATATTTCCAGAGCACGCAGACTTCAGGCAATTATCTTATGTTTACACGTTACTGGGAATAATCCTCATAGGCCTGCAGATTATTTGCACGTCTCTAAATACATTTGTTTACATTGGTTACAACACAGCCTTTCGAAGTCAAACAAAAAAACTGTTTTGTTTGAAATAGACGAACATATGTGAAACTTTATTCTTATACGGTGCTCAGTCAGGAAAACATTTTCATAATTAACTATACAAAATTACCTTCTGCACCTATATGGCCCACTATCCCAATAAGACCCACGGCACTAATATGACACTCTACACCAATATGGCCCACTATATCATGGTAATAAAAGAAATTGATTGTTATATTCTCTTTATGCTTATGCAAAGTTGTTTCATTTGGTTTCAATTTTACATTTTTTTTTTTAAAAAACCTGTTTTGATGTATTGTGTGGTCAATTTAAAAAAAAATGTTTAATAAAGAGATAATTTAAGAAATTAAAAATAATTTCCCCAGCCATGAAATGTATATTAAGGATATTGTAAATGAGAAATTTTAAAAGAAAGTTTTAATAAGAAATTTTTTAAAGTGTCTATGCATATATATGTTCAAATTTCTTAACTTTGTTTTTTAAAATATTTGTTTTTCTATATTGTATAAACTTACCGAAAACTTTTCTTAACTTCACAAATAGACTAGTTTCTATTTAAAATTTTTTTTAAAAAAACGGCAGTAAGTAACGTCAAAAACCCTCTATAAATTCGGTCTCTGCCTTGCACCAGCTCTTTTGAATTATACTAAATCACATTTTATTGATGGATGGAAATTCCCGAGAAGTCACAAGTCCTTTTTTTTCTTCGATACATCGAAGGCCCACAATCAATGTTTTGATCCATTTTTCTCCCATGTGTGCTGAGGGTTTGCAGCGCATCAGTCAATATAACACTAAAGTGGTGGTAATGGAACTTATCGGGCTATAGGGAACAATATAACAGTGGTACCTTGAGATGCAAATGCTTCAAGTAAAGAAAAAATCTACCATACGAAAGCCAACCCGGTACGGATTAATTTAGTATCTCAAGGTACCAATGTATCTTATAAATTAGGCTGTTAACATGCCTTTAAAATTTAAAAGCCATGACTTTCATTGACTCTTTGTATTTCAGAGCAGCTGAGTTTTTATTGTCGTTTTATTTGTGTATTGTTTGTTCCTTGAGGAAGGCTCTTTGCCGAAACGTTCGCTGTTTTGTTACGACCTGTCAGGCTACTCATACCCTGTTTACCTGTTTCCATTTACTATATTAAACTCAATACAAGTGAACCTAAATGCACTTAATTGAATATACCATGGACATTCCTTTGGTAGCCGGAGTAACAAAAGCCATTTTAAAATACATTTTTAGTCATTGTTACCCATAAACCAACCACTGAATCATATTGTTTTCAAATTTGATAAATAATTTGTTTATTTTTCAGAAACTAGATTGCTTTCCTTTTTGAAATTTACCAATTGCATAAGAGTTAAATTTAAATCATATTATATATAGATATATATATACAAAATATATTTCATTTCCATATTAAAACACCTATAAAGGCTAACAAAAAGTATAGTTACTTTTGGTGCAGTACTTTATTACAAGACTCTATTTTAAGCGGCTGCTTTTCAATTAACTGTCATTGTCTAAAAACGGTGTGCAAATTTTAGTGCAAGGTTTTAAAATAAGTCTGGGTTTATTACTTTAAATTCTTTCGGAAAATTCAATACATTTATTACATTTATAATTTAGTTAATTAGCCCTTTGTTTTAAGCAGTTATTGCCTTTGAGAGTGAAGGTGGGAGTGTAGTTCCTTAACTTATTGCTGCTGTTACAAATATTTCATTTAGGGCTGCGGAAATTACCTATTAATTTCTTGATTAATCGGTAAATTTTTTTATTGATTGAAATTATTTTAATCGATAAAATAGTGATTAAAATTACCGAATAATTAATCGATAATTTTGATTAAATCTAAAAATAAAATGTATGGCGTCATTAAACTGAAAATTTCAAGGAGGTAACAAAAACAAGCAATTGATATTTCTTTATTTAAAAATAAGTAGTTCAATATAATGTCAATGAATTTAAATTTTGTTATTGTTAATTAAGTAAAAACAATGCTTAATTTTTTATTTTATTTTCCTTATAAAAACAGCTTATTTTAAAGTTTTCCTTAAAAAAATTTTCTTTTTTAAATGGAGAAGTTTGTACGTAAAAAAGCAAACTATTATTAATTATTAATAATTAAGTAATAAATTTTTAAAATGTGCAAAACATTTCCAATGATTTTAATAGCTAATTTATAGAATAAAATTTTTTTAATCGATTAAAAAATGTACCGATTAATCGAGAAATTAATCGTTAATTTCAGCAGCCCTAATTTAAATATATCTCAAAATAATATTTTTAAATTAAATTAAATACTTAAGGTATGGACATTTTTAAAAATTCCATAAAAGGGCACAAAATTTGAAGGAAAACAACATAGTGAAAAAAGTGATTAGGAGGTCTTAGAAAAAAAATCATAACTTTTGAACCACAAGGGATAAAAAGATTATCTTTATGTTTTTGTTAATCATCAAACTATTTTCTATATAGCTGTATTACTTTTATAGTTTAAAATTAATTGAAATTTTCATCCAAGTGCCTAAAATTTAATGCGTTATTAATTACTTTTATTGCTATCTGTTTGAAAAAAAACCCAATAAAAAAAATTCAAAAGCCTGTTTTTATTACTTCTCTTGAAATTTTCAGTTTAATCATGTCATATATCTTTATTTTTAGATTTAACAAAATTATCGATTAATTAATCGGTAATTTTTCAAAAGTTAAAGATTAAATTTAATTTAATTGATAACAGCTCTAATTTCATTAGTTTAAATAGTCTAACGTAAATAAAATACACATATTTACATATTTTTACAGTTTATATGAAAGGGAAAAAAAGGATTTTTTAAAATAAAAATAGTTTTGATGTATTTTAATTTGCTTTTTTATTGATTCATGCAACTTTCTTCCTTTAAGTTCTATCAGCGTATCAAAGACTACATGAGTTTCATTCCGAATGTAATCTCTTGCTAACGTAAAATCTATAGCAATGAGAAAAGTTTGTTTTATGGATTTTAAATTAAATTAATTATTAATGCCCTTTTCGAAAAATTTGTTTAGTTGCACAGTGCTCTTTATATTACGTTAAATTGTCTCAGAATTAGAGAATAACTTTTTTCATGTGAATGTGGCTGCGTGCCCCTAACACATGCAAAGGGCGTGCACGCAACAGCCTCCCCCCCCCTACACACCCAAACAAAGGGCCCTCACTTTACTTTGGCAGCATGTATTTTGGTGCCAGATGTGAGGGCTTCCGGCGGAGGTTAAAATTATCGGTCCTCTAACAATGACCGGGAATGAACTTGACCTGTTAAGAGTACTATGACAATATGCTTGACCGGAACCAACATCTCCCGGTTCACCAACTATATTAAGGAGGAAGCAGCTAGGTTGGGGAGAACATTTTGAGACAACATTTAGGAATGACAGGTAAGAGACTTAGGACAGTACTTAAGAGAGATAGTCGTCAGTAGGGCATAGACTGTAGTTAAACTGTATATTGTGTTTCCTGTTAGCTTTAAGATCAATTACTTATACATCATATACTGTGTCAACCTACTATGACACCTACCTGAAATCTGTAGATCTCCCCACTCCTGACATTATTATCTATGGTCCCACCAAATATGTACATGGCATCACCCACAACTCCAGCGGCGTGAAACAGTCGACCTGCAGGGATCTGTATTAAAAAATATAAATATTTGAAAGTCGCACACCCATCACAAATATACACTCACACCCATCACAAAATATACACTCACACCCATCACAAAATATACACTCACACCCATCACAAATATACACTCACACCCATCACAAATATACACTCACACCCATCACAAATATACACTCACACCCATCACAAATATACACAAACACCCATCACAAATATACACTCACACCCATCACAAATATACACTCACACCCATCACAAATATACACTCACACCCATCACAAATATACACTCACACCAATCACAAATATAAACTCACACCCATCACAAATATAAACTCGCACCCATCACAAATATACACTCACGTAAGAATTTACACCCCCAAACATGTATAAAAAGGGGATAGAACTCTTTCTAACAAAAAGTAGATGAGCGGCAGGGTGGTGAGGCTTTCTAAGTTTTAACATGTTTGGTAATATCATTCAGTTTAGAGACTAAAACATGGTGCTGGCAGGTTACAAGACAAAAATGTGTTGTGCTGTAGGGTTTTATGATAACAATTGTTGTTTGAGCTATGGCATGATTTAGTGAAGTATTTGAGTTGAAACAATACATTTTGCTGAATACAGGGCAGGGCTGTGTTGTTTATTTATCATAATCTGGATAGACAAGAGATATGTATTATCAAAGTCTGTATAGGCTACAGTCGTATGTGTAGTAAGGTATTTGTTTAGAGACTTTCCTCACTCTGTTGGACTGGTTCTGTTATAGACCAAGTCTAAGACTTACCTCACTCTGTTGGGCTGGTTCTGTTATAGACCACGTCTGAGAATCTAGGTCGAAACTGGAAGAAAATAATTTTGGTAATATATTTTCAATGAAACATTCATTTTTATGAATTACGTTTACTTTTGTTGTATTGGTTCTAAGCTTGATGTAACTGTGACACAACTGAGTCATTAAAACTTGTTGGATAAACCTTGCCTTAAGAGATTGAACAAACATACAGAAATAACAGTGTCAGGTTGTCTTGCATAACTTTTAAAATAATTTTAAGAAAATATAAAATTAATAAAAATACCCACAAAATTTTACTAAAGGTTTTTTTCGGACCGTAGGCTATTTAAAATACCGCTTTTCAGCCCATACCTCATGAAAAATGTGATTGGTTTGAAGAATTCTACATATGAATATCTTTTTTTTAATTAGCATGTTTACAAGATATTAAAAAGTGTGTTTGTATCATGTTAGTTTAATGGAAACATTATTTTTCTCCTATCAAATTTTTAAAGAATATATTTTCAAATAATTTCAAAATAAGTAATGCTATGTGACCATCCTCAAAATTTTGAAGAAAGTGATATTTTTGTTCAAGTTCCCCAATCTTTTCCTGTTTACGAGTATTTTTCTCAAACCTTCAAAGACTGTGGAATGAGTGTGCATAAAAACAAATCTGATCAACTAGAGAACAGTAAGTGATCTTAATTTGTAACACTGTACGTACCAATGTAGCTCATTGGGCAGAGTCTGCCCGGTGGCTCCACCAAAGACAAACAGATGACGATCAAATGCCACCATGGTGTGTCCATAGCGCTTCTCGGGAGGTGGCGGGGTGTCACGTAAAACTAATTCAGTTGAGATCCTTGTCCATCTGTAAGTTCAATCAGAACACATTAGATAGTGTTTGGGTTAGCTATGTTGGGGTTAGCTATGTTAAGGTTTGCTATGTTGGGGTTAGCTATGTTGGGATTAGCTATGTAGGGGTTAGCTATGATGGGATTAGCTGTGTTGGGATTAGCTATGTTGGGATTAGCTATGTTGGGGTTAGCTATTTTGGGATTAGCTATGTTGAGGTTAGCTATGTTGAGGTTAGCTATGATGGGATTAGCTGTGTTGGGATTAGCTATGTTGGGATTAGCTATGTTGGGGTTAGCTATTTTGGGATTAGCTATGTTGAGGTTAGCTATGTTGAGGTTAGCTATGTTGGGGTTAGTTGTGTTGGGATTAACTATTTTGGGATTAACTATTTTGGGGTTAGCTATGTTGGGGTTAGCTATGTTGGGATTAGCTGTGTTGGGATTAGCTATGTTGGGATTAGCTATGTTGGGGTTAGCTATGTTGGGATTAGCTATGTTGAGGTTAGCTATGTTGGAATTAGCTATGTCGGGATCAGCTATGTTGGGATTAGCTATGTTGGGGTTAGCTATGTAGGGGTTAGCTATGTTGGGATTAGCTGTTTTGGGATTAACTATTTTGGGATTATCTGTATTGGGATTAGCAATGGTGGGATAAGCTATGTTGGGATAAGCAATGTTGGGGTTAGCCATCAGGGATTAGCAATGTCTGGATTAGCAATGTTGGGATTGGCTATGTTGGGATTAGCAATGATTAATAATGTTGAGATTGTTTTTTTAGTTAGTGCATTGCGATCAACCAGGACCATAACTTTCATACTAGCTATGCGCTGTGAAAGTTTGGTGTGTCCTTTTGTAAAACCAATCTTAGCTTGAATGATGGGGTTAGCAATGTGGAGATTAGCAATGTTGGGCCATTTTGATATTCAACAAAAACATTTTCAGATTTCCAGAAATGTTTGAAAAGCAATAATATCCTCACACAATAAAATGACCATTAAATGAGCCAGGAATCAAGTGCAGCTCTACTCATAATTTCACAGATAATAAAAGTAACAAAGCATAATTACAGTGTCAGAATTTTTTCAAGCATTAATTAACCAACATTTGTTAATTAGAAATTTCTACCTAACACTGCATTATTTTGAAAGAATCTTTGAGGTATTTTATTCTTAGTTATCCCAAAACAGAAATATCTGCTCTCAAGAAATTCAATTTTATTTAACCTGAGCGACTGCTTTTGAGTCTAGCTGGTGCCCAGTGTTGACTTTTTTGTTGTGACAGATAAGACACAGGCTGCTAGTCATTTTTTAAAAATTTTCTTTAATTCTAATACACACAGTGAAACATAGTAATAAATCATTACTATTAAAAATAAATAAAACATTCTGTTACATATGTTTATATACATATATATTAATCTATTTTACTAACTGTTTTTCATCAAAGCTGAACTGGAAAAGGTTGTTTGTGATCTTGGCTCCACTCTGCCCAGAAAAGACATACATGCAGTCCCTGGCCACTGCAAGGGCAAAGTTACAACAGGTGGGTGGTATATCTCCACTTTGGTGGACCTGGAGGGAAACAGATTTACTCTTGTTTTTGTTGAAACAGATTTACTCTAGTAGTTGTGGAAACAGATTTACTCTTGTTTTTGTTGAAACAGATTTACTCTAGTAGATGTGGAAACAGATTTACTCTAGTAGATGTGGAAACAGATTTACTCTAGTAGATGTGGAAACAGATTTACTCTTGTAGACGTGGAAACAAATTTACTCTTGTTTTTGTTGAAACAGATTTACTCTAGTAGATGTGGAAACAGATTTACTCTAGTAGACGTGGAAACAGATTTACTCTAGTAGATGTGGAAACAGATTTACTCTTGTTTTTGTTGAAACATATTTACTCTAGTAGATGTGGAAACAGATTTACTCTTGTTTTTGTTGAAACAGATTTACTCTAGTAGATGTTGAAACAGATTTACTCTAGTAGATGTGGAAACAGATTTACTCTAGTAGATGTGGAAACAGATTTACTCTAGTAGATGTTGGTAAAGACTGAACACAAAATTAGCAAACAACAGCTGTAAGAGCCTTTTTAAAGTGGGTTACATTTAATTGTAAAGTAGTATTTAATATAATGTTACACATGATGTTTAATTGTTAAATAGTTTTTATCTTAACATCACGATTGACATTTAATTATTAAGTAGTTTTTAACACCAAGTCATGATTGACATTTAATTATTAAGTAGTTTTTAATGTCATGTCATGATTGACATTTAATTATTAATTATTTTTTAACTTCATTTCACGATTGACATTTAATTATTAAGAATTTTTTAATCTTGATGTCAAGCATTTTGTGAATAGTTTACAGCCTAACATTTATTAGATATTTGGATAACCTGCCAGGTTTTTTGGTGGATGTTCTTTATTAGCTTTCTGAAATTGTTTTAAATAGAGAACGATGGTGAGCCAATGAAAACCCTGAAGTTACATAAGGATGATGAACCAATGAAAACCCTGAAGTTACATAAGGATGGTGAGCAAATGAAAACCCCGAAGTTACATAAGGATGGTGAGCCAATGAAAACCCCAAAGTTACATAAGGATGGTGAGCCAATGAAAAGCCAGCAGTTACATAAGGGTGTTGAGTGTTGACCCAATGACAAGCCAGCAGTTACATAAGTGTGTTGACCCAATGACAAGCCAGCAGTTACATAAGTGTGTTGACCCAATGACAAGCCAGCAGTTACATAAGGAAAATGTTACAAAAAAAGTTTTACTTCTTCCCATCCTTTCACTTCTCCTATCAATGATATCGTCCACATGTCATTGAGCCTCGCATTTCCATCGTAGCCAGCAAATATCCAAAGTTTGCCATCATAAACTGCTGCTCCGTGCGCGGCACGGGCTACAGGCAAGCGTTGTGTTCTGGGAACAGTGCGACTGTTGACTTTGTTGGGAAGAGGGTCTCGAAGGTCATCTCTGTTGGATACAACAAGCCAGAGCTAATTAAAGCATTAAAAGTTGTATTTGACTTCTAAAAAAGCTTATAAAATTCAAGATAAACAATAAAATTAAAATATAATTTTAACTGAAGCTCTTTCAAATCTGAAACTCAAAAGGTGATTAAAAACTAAATTTATTTTAAGTTTTAATTTAAATTTTTAAAAACTATTCCTCAATTTTAAGCGGTCACGTTGAATAAGATTATTATATTTTTAATGTGGCTAAAAATTATATGTTACTTATACCTAGAGTCAAACTTCCACTCTATCCACTGCCCAGTGTTAAACTTGTACTCAAAAAGGTCATTCTTGTTGGTCAGATTACAGTTGGAATGAATATCTCCAGTATATCCACCTGAATAAAGAAAGCTCTTCATTAGCCTATTGAGAATTGTTCCCATATAGCACTGGTGGTGAACATTTTTGGGGCAGTATGCCCAAAATACAACAAAAAAAACAACACACACTTATTTATATCAAAGTGCCAACATGCCAATGAAACCCGAAAATGGGGATTTGGTTTATCTGACTTATCTGGTTTGATTGAGGATGCAATATTTTAGTCACTTGCCAATTGTTGCACACCTGCCATAGGTTTGACATCATTGCCTTATAGAAATAACTTTTCTATTACTGACTGATAAGCCATTAGTACACATTTGACACAGCCAAAAGTTTAATGTGTAGAGACATATTGAGACAGTGAGTGGTCTGCAGTAAGTAAGAGGATGGGGCTGATGTGATGTCATGAGGTTTGTTTTAGTAGAGATTTTGATATAGTTGGAGGCATTACAGCAGTTGTGAACTGCTTAGTTATTTTATCATAATAATGATTAGCAATAAAAACTTTATCTTTATATTTAATGTGTAGTTTTCTGTTATTTATTTCCAGTTACACCAGAGGCTGTGCCTACCCCAAGATTCAACACAAATCAATGACTACTGTAACTGTAATAAGAAATAACATCTTTCCCATTAACGTTTCAAATTATTTACAAATCATAAAAAGCTTCATTTGATTATAAAAATAATATCTATGCATGGATGGCACTAAATATTCCCTTTCAAACTTTTCAGTGTTGAGTTTAGTTCAACTCACCAAAGACAAACATGCTGCTCTCATGGACAACAGCTGAATGGTGGTATCTTGGTGCTGGTGGCTTCCCAGTGGTAAAGGCTCGGCCCCAGGATTTGTCTTTCACATCAAAACGAAGCAGATCATTTAACATATTTTTCCTGGAAATTTTAGAGTAAACATTTTAAAAACTGGATCAGATTTTGTTTGCAATTTTAAGATTTAGAAGGGAAAAAATATCTGACTTATTGCACACTTGAAAGCATGCGATAGAATACAATACATTTTTAAGTTTAATAAAAACAAACTACACTCATAACAACATAATTTTTTTAAATAACAAAAAGTGGGTTTATGAGGACTCTGACTGCCTGTTGAAAAAAATCTCAACCTACCCATTATCTCCTCCAAAAACATAAAGAGATTCTTTGTATGCCACAACTGTGTGCTTGCTTCTCCTAAAAAACAAAGTGTACTTTTTAGTTCAACCTTTTCAAAATATTGTGCAATAAATAACTGAGGTGGATTTTTTTAAATCACAAAGTAAGGCATGTCATTAAACTTTGATGCCATTAAAATATTTGTCTTGTTTATATGATCTAAATAATGTATGAACTTCCTAGTTCATAAATCTCTGTGTACATATGGACTAAAAAATTTTTTAAATAAATATCTTAAAGATATGTATATTAAAAATTATTAAAATGACTTAAATACATGACTTTACTTAACTATAACATAATTTTGCCTTCAATGAGCGAATAACATTTGTAAACAACTTTCATGTTACTGACTGTCTTATATGATCTAACTCAAAAAAGTTTCAGGACTAAAAATGTAAACAACTTACCTGGCACCTACAAATTCGTCACACTCTGGCATTGGTTTCCACATATGAACTGTTTCAAAAGGACCAAAGTCTAAAGTTAAGCACTCTGTACTCTCAGGCCAGTTGTGATCAAAGTCCATGCCAGGTGGGCGAGCTATTGCCATTTTCAATATTAGCTTTTGTTTCTTATAACAGATCTGAAATTTCACAAATATGATAGTAAACCTGTGTTATTAGACGTCAAATGTTATCTTTCAAATTAAGGTTAAGGCAAAATAGTAAGAATTGATGACCTATTCTTTCCACATTTAAAACGTATTTCGTATATAGCTTTTCCAGCTATTATTTTTCCTTTTTTTACAAACGCAATACAAAGCATTCCCAAATAAATCAGATACATAAGGGTAAGATTATCTCAATATAATTATGGCTTCAATTTATTGTGGTATATTTTAAAATTTCAGCTTGAAAGACGTAGAAAAAAGCAAAAATTGTATTACTAAGATAATATAAAATATAAATGAATACTACTAATGTCAACCAACCTACTTATATTAGTAAACTTACAAAGTAAAAGCAGAATCTTAACAGATTTAAGATATTCATTTTTTTATTTTAAACTAATCAAGATGTTAACACAAAGACTTGGTTTTTTGCCTAAAATTAGTTTAGATTTTCTTTTATGGGGCTTGTCTAAGGGAATTTAACATGACTAATTAAATAGATGAGCAAACATAAAAGTTTGGGTCAGATTTGTCCTAAATTCACTTAACATCTACAAACTATAAATTCCCATTAAAAACATCTTACTCTGCCTGAATCTGATATCCTCTGCCCACCCTTCCCTCACCCAAGTACTTGGCGATGGTAAATGAAACATAAGCAAAACAAACTTATTTGTTAAAAAAGAGTTTACTCAGTACAAACATATCCTTCTAAACACAAGCTGACTTTATGAATAGACAGTAATTATGGAAGTCATTAAATAAAAATTGGGAAAGCTTTTCCTGCCATTTAAATGAGAAAATATTAAAGTTAGTAACAGATTAAACTCTTTAGAGGTGAAAAGCTCATTTATTACTTTTCGCCTTTGCATAAGAGGCTAAAAAGACAAAAGGCTCATCTATTTGACAAATAGAAAACAAGCCTTAAGAATAGCTGACCAGTCTTAGTACCATCGCAGCTAATAAGATTCACTACTTAATACTTTTATCCAATTTCTGCATCATCATACCATTTAACATTTAATGACGCTTCCAACAAATCTTTATAATGTTCTGTCATTTTACAGGGTTGTTTACATGTCGTAACACTAGAAACATCCCTGTGAGTTGTCTGCTGTTACGACTGGTCGTAAATACATGCTGTATTTTAATTAGATAATACTAATACTTTAATGCCAAACAATAGTTCTCAAAATCAGATTTTATGATTACTTTGTAAGCTGATTAATGAATTTTAAAGTTAAAGGTTTTAAAAAAACTTGATTGCTGTAAACTTAATGACAAACATTTATAATTTTAAAAAATAAACATTTAATATGAGCTTCGCTAGACAAAGTGTTTGTTCCATTACTGGACCATTACCCTGTTGGTAAATCCGGTAGTGAGATCAAATCCCGCTCCCGTCCAGTTTAAAAATAAAATTGTGTGTGTGTATTTTTTTGTTTGTTAAACCAAACTCAATTCAATGAATGCGCTGGTGACTGTAATTTTTGTTCTTGTTATTCTGAAAAGCAGATACGTTGATTACATCTTATGTTTCTACCGATATGCATTTTTGTCCATATTACCAAACTTTTTTTGCCGAAAAGAAGTTTCTGATACTGATAATACTAAGTAATACTGATACTGATATGTTTACAAGTTCCAGATCATGATCTACATACATCCTTTTCGACCTTCGGCTTTGACTTACAGTTGTTAATTTTAACTATTATAGCTAAATAATTTTTTCACACGGCCAACTTTTATGAATGAAACAACGAGAACAAAACAGTAAAAGAGTAGAGTGAAAATGAGGTTGAAGGATGAAAATGAATGGAATAGTTTCCAATAACAGGTCTGCACATGGTATATTTATTATTCCACACTAAACAAATTATTTGTTTTAGATTCCTGCGATTGTGCCCGAATCTTTGCTATCTAGAGTATTTTCATTTACGGTATACTAAATTTTAATACTTGACATCGACATCATTTACACTAACACAAAATAAATAGACCAATATAATCGATAGACCAATATTAAATCTATTTAAATAAATTTAGATTCTAGAAATAATACACACATAAATAAGCGCAGAATTAATGTCGGATTATTTTTTTATGCGTATAAAATATAAAGAAGAGTTTGTTAAAATATTATAATTATAGCGACTAAGACTAGTCGTCGCAGAAGTTCCTTATGTCGTAACGCTAGCAACATCCCGTCGAATCGTCTACTGTTATGACATGTCGTAGCAGCAGTTTCCTGGGTAGCACTAAGACATGTGACATGTCGTAACGCTAGCAACATCCTACTAATAATCCAAAATGTAAAAAAAAAATTAAATTAAAAAAAAAAAACCTTTAACTTTGTCCTGTGATTCTAGCCTTGGTCTTGGCCTTTGAGCCCTTGTCTTTAGACTTTAGGTGTTAATCTTATTCACTTAGTTTAGTTCTTTACGATTCTTTACTTTAGTTTTAAGTTTAGTTTAGCTAAATTTACTAGACAAATCACAAGTACTAGTAAATTGGAATTAATAGGTAGGCCTAGGCACTTTAAAACTTTAATTATAATGGCTCAGTCTAGTAATTAGTAGTAAAAGTAAAACTATTGAGGTCTGACAATAAGTCAATAACAATCTAAAACTAAAACTGCAGCTATTCTCCGACACTATTTATTATTTATATTTAATATTTATTGACAATTGTCAATTCAAGTTGTCAATTGAGTCTAATAACTAATTGAGTCAATTATTGACAATCAAATCAAGTATCTCAATTTAAATTGTAATTATTAACCGTGCGAAACTACTATATTTTTGTAGTTAAGGAAATACAAAAGCATAATTAATTAAATTCATTTACATACCAAAACCTAATGAGAACATGTACTTTTAAAATGTTTAAATAAACATTAAGCTAAGTTTGATCAGAATTGTACTGATTGAATCTAAAGAAACGTATAATAACAAAGTGAGTTTATGTATTTCATGTAAATTGGAGAGTTCCTAAACAAACTAAAGTACGGGAAAATACAGTGTATGAAGATGAATTAAAATAGAAAACTTTTACTTTGAATTAAATTTCGAAAATCAAAATAATATATTTAAACATCAATAGAATTTATATTCAAGTAGTTTCTTGTTTGATAGACCAAGACAGAGGTGCCCGAGCAAAAACTAAAAAATTAACGCCCCTACGCTGTTTATAGTATAAAATTAACGCCCTCACGCAATCTTTCTATAATGATAATGTTATAACATTGAATTATGACATTATTATTATAAGTATGATTATGAGCAATTCAAATTCATTTACAAAGTGTAATTTTTAAAGAAAGAAAATCATTTAAACGAACAACTATTTGCGTTATAGTATAAAATTAACGCCCTCACGCAATCTTTCTATAATGCTATAACATTGAATTATGACATTATTATTATCAGTATGATTATGAGCAATTCAAATTCATTTATAAAGTTAAATTTTTAAAGAAAGAAAATCATTTAAAAGAACAACTAAATGTGTTTTTAAAAATAAGTTTAATACAAGTCAAAATTAGTCACTTTGCGTAGACTGTTTAACAAAGTCCACAAGGACAAATCATAATGTCACCAGCGGCAGCGGCGTAGCGTGGGTATGTGCCGCCCGGGGCAGAACCCAATTTTGTCGCCCCCCCCCCCCGAAAAATATCTTAATATTATAAAGTAAAGATAGTCTTTATAAGAAAAGTAATAATAAAGACACAATACAATTGTATGTAAAAATTTTATTTTCGAATAAGGCTTAATTTATTGAATACAATTGAAGTTTATTTTTTTCCTCATTGCACAAGAGGCCGTCAAAAATGACGTCATGCGATTTCGGCCCATTTTTTACGCTCCTTCCCCCATCGCCACGCGTCGTCACAAAAACTTAGCTCCCCCCTCTCAAATATGACGTCACAAGGCTTTGCTTCCCCGACCCCATAAAAGAAATATTTTCAATTTGAAAATTGACATTTTTCAAATCCCTTTTTTGTTATTTAATCATGTATTTAGTGTAGACTGCACTCTAATTTGGTAACATGTGTGAAGTCATTTATAAGTCATTAAATAAATTGTAAGCAATCAAATATTTAATTGAAAATTGTAATAAAAAAATAACACATGTTTTGATGTGATGTCACATTTCTTAACCACCCACCCCCTCGTCTCACATCGTCACAAATGTTATATCCCCTCCCCATCCCCAGGTGCGTGAAGTCATTTATGGACGGCCCCCAATCTTCCTTGTTCAATGTCTTTAGCCATGCCATGCTTAACAGCCAAAATAGCTATAGATTAGGTAATCTTGGTGTATTCGTTATTGATCTTGATTAATTTCTTAAAACTTAATTTTAGAGAAGCTGTTTTAACAAATTGCAGTATTTAAGACAATGTTCTAATGAATGCTTTTATTTTAGGCAGGGTAACTTCTAGTCTCAATATTTTGAAAACTTTAATAAATTAACTGGTCTTGAATTCATTAATTCTTATTTTCTTCCCGTGGGGTTAAAATATTCCTTGTTTGACAATGACATGTAAGATATTTGGTATTGTCTAATTTGAAGGCACACTTTCAAAGTCCAGTATATTAGCTGATGTACGATAATCTGTTTTCTAAATTCGATGTAACACATGAGTTTCTACAGTAACCTCATGTTATGAAGAATACAACTTTCTTCTCAACTATTTTTCTTACCAACTTGGATCACCAAACATACGCTCTTTCATTCTTTGATTAGAAGATACCATTAAAAGAATGAGGTCTCCACATAAAATTGTATTAAATGTCAAAACATCCTTTAAGTAATGCATTAGGGTGTCTCTGCTAAGTATTTTGTAACACTGGACGTTTGTAAATAATTTCGGTCATTTTTGACATAAATAATAATAATAATAAATTATTGTTTCTATCAAAGTTCATGTGTTGAGCTTTTTTCTGTTTTGTTTTCTTCTATAGCTTTAAAAGTAACCTCAAAATGGCTTCATGGTATATTCACTATTTTGTAATCAGAAGTCTGTTTAATGCCTTGCTTGTAGAAGCAACTAGATATTCAAAACGGTGAATTGACACGGAAAATTATGCGTATCAACGTTTTAGTGTACTAAAATTGTTAGATTGTTCGTTTCAGTCGGAGTATCATGTAAAAAAACATTTAAGTTAAATGAAACTTTTTTAGCGATTTTTAAAAATTGACATTTACTTTATTGCGTCTTTCTTGAACTCCTGCATACTTTCACGCCAAAAAGAAGTATAAACTCAGCTTGGGTCTCAGCACTCAGCAGTCCATTCTTTTAAGATAATTATTTATTTAAAATAATTTAAGAAATGTAAGAACTTCTTGCCATTTTGTTTTGTTCTTTATTAATAGCAATATTCTTTTTATGAAATTACTGATACTTTCCTATTGCAATGATGAGCACTTCTTCATGAGTGGCTCCTTAATTTGTGTGCCAATTAGATAAGCAGTAATATTCATTAATTTTATTTATTCTACAAAATAAAGACATTAAAATAAGTATGCATTGAAAGAATAAACTATATATGTGCACCAACAATTTTGTTCCAATATTTTATCTAAATTAAAAATGATTAAATGTACCAGCACATAATTGTCATGTTCGTACACTACTTCAGCCCCTATGTTTTTCAGCTCAGTGAGATTAGTATCAGAAGTCTTTGGATTTATCAAAGAATAAGAGTTTAAAATTTTTGCACAATTCAACCTATTTTAATATAATTTCTTCCTTTCTAAAAAATGTTATCATTGCTTTTTTTTAAAAAAATGTTATTAAACTTTATCATAATGATTTTTTTATATTAGAAGCTAAATAACAATGGGGAATTTGCCCCCCCCCCCCGACAATGTGCAATCGGAGATCAATTCGTTCATGTTTCAAATTGATAGGCTACAATCAGGCTCTTGTTTTCTGGAACAGATCATTTGTATCAGAAGAATTTAAGAAGTTTTGGCAGTTGAAACGTTCACATACTTTATGATAGTTCATGTAGTTTATTAATTTCTTATTTGGTTTTTCTCTTTTTTTCGATTAAAAGTTAAACTTTCTTATAATTTTTGTATTGTTAGGAAATATATAAAAACTGCTAGGAATATGCCGCACCTGGTAAAGTGCCACCCGGGGTGTTCGCCCCCTTTCCCCACCCCCTTGCTACGCCACTGACCAGCGGTAAATGAGCATGACGAAATAAAAAATATGATCTCTCTTAAAGGCTTTCTTTCGAAATTAGGACAATCACATCCCAGTGAAAGTACGTACTCCTTAAATGCCATTAATAGGTGAAACAGTGGTATAAATTCAACATGTTGCATATATAGAATTTTATGATAAATAGTAAATAGGAATAACTCAAATTGACTGTCATGTCTATATTTAAAAAAACAACAAAAAAAACCCCCACTCTTTTCCCTCACAATTAAAAAGTTTAGTTGATATTGCAACCAAAAATAAGCAGTAGCAGTTGTTTGTACATTTTCAGTTATCTGGTGGATTTTAGTTTAACCCAGATTCCAGGAAATATTATATTCACACTTTTATTTTAATAACGGCTACTTGGATACGTTTGCTGTCTGCATTTCATATTCTTAACTTCAAATAGGGCCTATGTTTTAAAAAAATTGAGCTTGGTTATATATATTTGATAACAATCTATAATATTTGGTAAAATGGCAAGTCTCAAAGTAGGAATTCTCATTGAATACAATTTTGAAGAACCAGAGGTAAACACAAAATTGGGTACCCACCAAAATTGTAGTAATTGTAGACCCTAGCCTTAGCCTTAACAAAATTAATGATAATTATTAATCATTGAGAATGAAGTATTGATTTTAAAAAAAAACTGGTTTGCCTATTTAAATTTATCATGATAGAATTAGAACCTCAGTTCATTTTAAATTTAAGATTTTTATCTGTAGACTTTATACTAATAATTAATACTATATTTGGTCCTGAAAAGTGAAAAGGCTCATACTCATGACTTTGAGTAAAACTTTGACTTTGATTCCAGAATAATGAGTAGCACTGCTGATCAATTTACATTCACCATGTGAATTTGAAAGTCTGTAAACTTGTGATCATAAAAAATAGGTGGTACAAGTTTTCTGAGTGCCTGGTCTTGTAACCCCTTGGGCGCAGTCAACTAGAAAGATAACTTAATAATTGGTAAAACTTAAACTTAGCATAGAAAAAAAAACAGTACAGGCACAGCCCTCTCCATTTATATTAGTATTGACTTTGGTTAAAAGTTAAATAATTTTTTTTTATTTAAACAAATTGCATCTTTAAAAAAATATATATATTAAAGCTTTATTGCAATTCAACTCAGACAATGACATATTACTATGAAGTTGAAGGCTTTGACTTCTGTTCTCAACTCAATTTCCCTTGTTAAGCCAAGTACTTAACATCAAGTACAAAAGTCTTTTGTAATGTAGGTAACTTCATTATTTGTTGACTCTATTTCCTCTAAAAAAAAGGCACTGAACTACTGTTGCTTCAAGGCCCTGGATCTTATAATATGGTTGATGCATTTCACATAGTTTGATTTAAAATTGTCTACTGTTGGAATTTCCTGCAAATGCAAAGGTCTTGCTGATAGATAACGCAGTTCAGATTATCATAATGGTCCTCTTTCACACAGTCCACTTTTAGTATTCCTTAAACATGTGCCATAAGTTGATTTCTTCTCTCATTCATTGATGGTGCTGGTTAATTGTTTAAAAGAAGTGGATGGTAAGTCATAATAGGTCATGGCTTAATTAAGTGCATGAGCCATTTTAATATCAGTTTTAGAGTTTAGAATGAACTTTTCCTCCTGACTCTAAAAAAGAAAGGAACAGGTCACTAAATAAACATAAGGATACAAAATAATAAAGTTTTTTCTCTTCATTATCAATTATTTTAAATTTAATCAAGTATAGCTTTTAAAAAATATAAATGAATATAACTCTTACAAATTACAGCAATCTTAAAATCTTAAAAAAAACAACTAATTTCAAGGCCATGATGTATCTCAATTTGGAAACAGTATCACACTGTCATAAACAAAAAAATAATGTTTTTTTCAGCTCATTTATCCATACTACCGTATGAAAGAAGCTGGGTTTGAAACTGTCCTCATTGGTCCTGTGGCAGGCAAACAATACAACGGCAAACATGGATATCCAGTGACATCAGAAGTTGCTATTGACAATATCTCTGCCAAGGTACTTAAAGAACTAAATAGTTTGAATAATGTAATCCATGTTAATGATCTGATTACACAATATTGACAGTTAGTGCCCTCCCCTACCCATTCCTCTATGTGATGACAGTCTTTTTGATCACATCAAATTAATTAGTAATAATTAATACTTAATTAACAAAGAAATTTTTGAAATAAATAAATATGAAAGATACCAACATGGCATGCAATATTCTTAGAGAGCATGTGGGTTTTTTTATTTTAAGTTAAATTAGTAATGGTAATGCCAGCCCCTGAAAAAAATCTTACGTCATGGCTGATAGCATTTTCATTTTTTATTTCTCTCTCTTTAGTGTGTCATACTTCTAATATTTTACAGATATATATATATCTTGCTCTGATGGCATGCAAATATTTATTGTAAATGTAAGGCAAATGTAACAAGAAATAAACAAAATTTCAGGATCTCTGTGCTCTTATCATCCCAGGTGGATGGGCCCCTGACTATTGGAGAAGAGATAAGAGATTTTTAGATTTAATAAAAGAAATAGATGAACAAGGTTTGTATTACTTACATCTATATGTAAATTTGATTTTTTATTGACTTATGAAACTTTTTGAATGTTTAAATAAACTCAGAAAAATTCATGTCAAGGTAGAGACTTATGAAAAACTAACCTTAAAAAATGAACATGAAAATATGACAGATGTTTAGTTAAATTTTTTTAAAAAATGTGTAAATTATAGTGCATAATCAAATTGTTCAATACATCTATTGCGTCGCTAATTAATGACTATTAGCCATATCATTAACATCATTTAATGTTAAAATAATTCATTCTCAACTAGACGTTAGTTCAACAAATCAGGAAACTTCTTTTACTTTTTAATTATGAAACACATTTTAAAATTTATACAGGCAAACCATTAGCCACAATATGCCATGGAGCTTGGATGCTTTGTTCAGCTAAAATTTTGAAAGGCAGAAAAGTTACTTGTTTTTGTGCCATCAAAGATGATGTGGAAAATGCTGGGTGAGATCCGATTTTTAAAAATACTTTTATTTTATTAATGAGGAAAGAAAAAAGGAAATGGTGTTATTTACAGTTGAGATTAGTAAAAGATGGCATGAGCATATTATCATGAGTAAAATATTACGAGCTGTTGTATACAATCTCAGATTATGACCCTGGATAAAATAATTTGATATTTTACTTTAAATGGTATTAATCAATAATTATTATATTTAATTTAATTCAAAATTTAAATTACATTTTGGGAACATAAAAAAATGTTTAACCTCACTATTGAAATGCTAAATTATTATTTTCAATGCAAAATGTAAGTGAGTTTTATATGTATGAGTATTCCTTCTCTTGTATGTCTCACCTTTACATTTGGCAATGTCACAAATTCAAATATTGAATCTCACTAGTTAAATTTTATGAAGCTCTTTTTCCAGCTATGGCAATAACTGCTTCTTTACTCTTCTACTCATACTCTTCTCTTGCCTACAAGCATTGCCCTCATTGATATTCATTTCTTAAATCTTTATCATATTTTAAAAAGCTATTTTTACATATTGTGTTGAATAAAACTAGCATGACGCTCTTCAACAGTTTTCCGATCAACATGAGATATTTTTTAAATAAAATATTTAATTTAATGTTGTTGTTTTTTCCACCTGGACAGTGGAGTTTATGAAGACAGTCCTGTTGTAGTTGATGGCAACCTCATTTCATCCAGGATACCCAAGGATTTGCCAGATTTTTGTAAAGCAATTTTGGCCAAACTTGGATCATAATAAAAATAAATGAGTTATATTACAAAATAGAACCAATAATTTTCAACATTTGCTCATTGTATCCTTGATATGATGGTGAATCAGTGTTATGTAAGATTATTAGATGAACTGTTGTGGTAAAATATACTTACCATGTTGATGAATCAGTGTTATGTAAGATTATTAGATGAACTGTTTCAAGAAAATAAACGAGGTGCAAAAAGCTCTCCTGATAGTATTTTGTTGCCCAAAAGTGAATGTTTTAAAGGGCTGGTGGGTATGGGCTAATACTAAAAGTGAGTAGAAATAGAAATGGCTAGTAATAGTATGCAATAGGGTAAAATTTCATGGGCGTAATGTCCCCTTCTCCTTGTTTTTACCTAAGATATCAGTTTGAAATAGTTAAAGTATTTGATATTGCATTTCTTATAGTTCAATAGATCTGTTGTGTTGCTAATTAATGACTTTATGAGCTATATCATTTGTTGAGAATGAATTATGTTATCATTAAATGATGTTAGTCAACAAACCAAGACACTTTAATTTGGTTATGTTATCATTAAATGATGTTAGTCAACAAACCAAGACACTTTAATTTGGTTATGTTAGCATTAAATGATGTTAGTCAACAAACCAGGACACTTTAATTTGGTTATGTTATCATTAAATGATGTTAGTCAACAAACCAGGACACTTAGGACACTTTAATTTGGTTATGTTATCATTAAATGATGTTAGTCAACAAACCAGGACACTTTAATTTGGTTATTAATTTAACAACAAAATTATGTCAAATTTTAAAAAAAGTGTTTTATTTTAGAAATGCATTATACAAGGATTCATATTTAAAAGCAAAAAAAAATATTTTTTAGTTCAGAGTCCAACGACTTGCTTTATTACAGAAGATGAATTTACCTAATAACACAAATTATCATTTGTCAAAGACATTTAAATTCAATGACTTGACATATTACTATATTGTAACAAACTAAACTTTATACAGCCACTCACTAGATAAATTTCAACTTTAGCTGTAACTAGTTTATTCTCTTTGTAAACTATACTTTAAAAATGGATTTGTTTAAATAATGCAAATTGGTCTTTTTGTTTAATATTTACACAAATTCATGACTTTTGACTTTAACATAATTCAGTCCAAGTCAGGGTTATATTATAATAATTATATACATGAAAAAGTATTTTAAAATTTTCACATAAAGAAACATTTTATATCATTCATGAGGATAAACATTACACTAAGTTTTATCAATATTTTGTTAGTGGATACATGTTCATGTACAAAAATCATGAAACAATTGTTGACTTATTTTATTAGTATTAGTGTTCTCAATATTTCTATCCAAGGTCTGGTGGGTTGTGTTGTGTGTAGTTTCTATGGAATCAAGTAAAATGAATGTCATGAAGCTGAGAGCAGCACTTACAATTTAGTTACTACAGTCAACTTACATTCACACCACTTCATTACTGAGATTGAGAAGCTTTTAGAAACTCATGAGCTAAATAAAACAAGGGAGTGAACTCTAATAACATTTTTTTTTAGAGAAGCAATCTCAAATGTTCAGCAACAAAACCAAACTGTAATGTAAAGTGTTTGTTAACACAGCCTAAAATGGGTGTTGTGTTAATTCTTTAACACTAAAACTACAACAAAATTATTGTTACACTTCTTTTTACAAGTGGGCATTTTAATGGCCTCTTAATGAGTAATGGAAATAAACACATTAGATTCAAACACAGTTATCAATCACATGTATGTTGAAAACTAAAGCCCATGGATAAGCAGAGGCAGTGGCGTCGCTAGGGGGTGCGGTGGGGTCGGGCCGCCCCGGGTGACACCATCAGGGGGTTGTCACCAGACCGTAAAATTCTATATATTCCCGTTATTTGGCACTGGAAAACTCGGAGGAGTTCTATTGGTTAAATCATGACGGGGTGACACCAGGAGCTACCGCCCCGGGTGACACCATGAGCTACCGCCCCGGGTGACACCAACCCTCGTGACGCATCTGAGCAGAGGACACAACAATCTTCTGTTATAGAAGGAGTGTCTGTAGATATGTCAGTCTGATCAAACGCTCTGTAACTGCAAGCTACAAATCAATTTAAATAAATATGTATTTACAATGCTGTTAGAAAGATAAGGTCATTTTTAACAATAACAGGTCCCTATGTAAGTACATGCATAAATTATGTGAACTTGTCACTTCAGTATGTACACAATTTAATTTAAAGCCCCTGGTTTGCTATGTACAAAGATGTTGTTAATCTAGTAGAGGTCAAATGATTCATCATAAACACATGTTTTATTTGATCAGACTGCAATCATCACAAATTCACTGAATGTTGACAACTTCTTTAAATAAAACCCCTATCTATCTCATTATCTCTCAAACCCTTATCTATCTCATTATCCCTCAAACCATTATCTATCTCAATATCTCTCAAACCCTTATCTATCTCATTATCTCTGAAACTTCATCTATCTTATCTCTCAATCCTTTATCTATCTCATTATCTCTCAAACTTTATCTATCTCAATATCTCACAAACCCTTATCTATCTCAATATCTCTCAAACGTTTATCTATCTCAATATCTCACAGACCCTTAACCATCTCAATATCTCTCAAACCTTTATCTATCTCAATAACGCCCCCCCCCCCCCCAATCTTTCAAAGTTTCCCCGGTGTACAACTACTCTCTTGAATCAATCACATTTACGCAATAAATAGGACAGGCAATAAATAGGACAGTCGGTTGGTTGGTAAACATTGAAATGACATGAAGAATGAACACACACAGGATATTTTTATGTTAATGATATGGCAACTTATAAATCTATTGACGATAATGTTACATATTGTAATTATGCCGTAACCAAATAGTTACCTCCTGGAAAGGAAAACAAGATCAATTAATAAATATTGGGGACTGTAATGGATTAAGGAATCTTCAGTTAAAAGGCGTTCTTACAGGCATTTTTTGACATGGCCATTGACATGTGGAAAGGGGCCGTCCATAAAGCACGTCAATTTATTTTTAGGCAATTTTTAACCCCTCCTCCGGTCACAAATCTCTGGGACCCCCCCCCCCTCTCCCAAAGTACGTGACGCTATCAAATTGTTTTTAAAATTTACAAAATAATTAAAATTTAATATAAAACACCGTGACGTCACACATGGCCGGATACCCCCTCTCTCCCCTGTCACACTTCCTTACACCCCCTCCCCCCTCTGGAGCTTGATGTACTTTATGGTCGGCCACAGAAGATGCAGCTAATCGTGGGATGAATTAGCGTTTGTCTGAGGAAAAGTTGAAACACAACAATCATAATCATACAGTACCACGTTCAGAATAGCCGAGCCCCTGCACTGATGTGGCTAACTAATAAAACTATCCAGAAGAAAGCAGAGAATTATACATGCTAATGAGAGCTATAATTAAACATCACTTGTTTGGAGAGACTCATTCATAATAAATAGGATTATGTTCTTTAAAAATGGACAGTAAAAAAAATGTGGGTGAAAGATTCACTTGGCATTAGCGGTGGGCAGAGCACCTTCGTAGGGGTGACACCAAATTCGAGATTTGACGCAGTTAGTCATTGGCAATTTAGAATTAAAACGCCTGATTGTTAGAGATAGATGTCACATGAATGGAAGCCAAAAGAGCAGAGTGCTAAAAACAGAATTAGATCTATGCCGCGAGTCATCATTGACTCAAATTTAAGTGTTGCAGCAGCATGTGTTTTTATTAACGCATGCAGCAGAGTTGCAACAAAAGTTGTTAGTTTTAACAGCTCATACATAATCATACTGATTTCCGATGAACGTTGTTTATTTAATATTATTTCAAATACATCTGAAAGAAAAGTCTATTCCAGTCTGTCAGACACACAGATGTGGACACAGCTACAAAAATGACCCACGTATGTTTGACAAACTGACAACCATCACAACGCTAATAATTATGCAAGACTTGACTCAAACCCTAGATAAGTCTGATAAGAGTAGGATGCAATAATATTCTTTATGGAAGGAGCGTCCTGTAATAAGATATGAAAAAAAAAAGTTCAATCACCCTTACGGGTATTGCCAAGACTGAAGGCAAAAAACATAATTAAAAGAAAGAAAACAACAAAACGTTACTAGGGATTAGTAAAGTAAAGATATATAAATGTATATATATATATATATATATTAAAAAAAGTCATGTGATCAAAACAGAGGGTCCAGAATTCTACACACCAGGTTGTCAAGGGCGTGGCGCAAAGTGTATATATTTCATGAAATAATTGCTGTTGACAATGGTCTTAGCCAATGATAACAGAATGGCAATCCGTAATATTAGTAGTAAACAGCCTGTAAATTGAAACAGACATCATTTGTTAAGGCCGTTGTCAACAGCATTAAAAAAAAGTATCGGGTCCAAAGGGTGTGACGTTATCTCAAACGGAAACAATTTATTGAAATATATTAACTTGCAAACAAATATGTTGTGTAGATTTGGGGGGGGGGAGGGATAATTCAAAAGTTACGTCATGGTTAAATTTATCACATACGGACTTTTACATTTTACTCAAACACACATATATTTAGCAGATCTAGAGATGAAGAAATTACCCGCCTCCAACCATCTTTTAACCATATTTCAAAAATAACGCCATGCGATTTTGGCCGATTTTTAACCCCTCCCCCTCGTCATACTTCGTCACAAAAACTAAGACCTCCCACCTCCAATATTCTGTTACAAAGCTTTAATCCCCCCCCCCCCAAAGCCGTATTTTCTAATTGAAAATTAGTAGGTTGCAAATTACTCTTTTGTATTTAACTATGTATTTTGTATTGGGGCTGCACACTAATATCTTAAACCGTGTGAAGCCATTGGAAACGTCATTTTAATAAATTGTAAGCAACCAATTATTTAAGTGGAATTTTTATTTTCAATAGCGCAAATAAATGACATCACATTTCTTAACCCCCTCTTCCCCTAGTCACATATTGTCACAAATGCTCAACCCCACCCCCTTTATCTACAAACAACAATAAAGAGAAAAAAAATCACTAAGACTATATTCTATAAATAGATAAAAAATAAAATGTAATTTGTTACACATCCCTTCACTCATCAATGAAGAACACATTCACATGTCAATCGATACTAAAGTAATTTTTATGGTATACATTTTTAGATTTACTCTTTTGGTCATTTAATAAAAAACTGAAATGATTTTAATTTTAGGATTTCTTCACAGGACTGGGCAGGAATTTACTCTTTACAATATCCATCACAATGATTTCACAATGTCTTGACCAAATAACTATAAATTTATTCATAAATATGGAAGTGCAAGAGTATAAATATTAACTAATATAATTATACAAACATAAACATTAGAATGTTTTCCCCCAGTATTCCTCGAACCAGCTGAACTGTCTTTGAATTGCCCAACCGAAGCTTTGTTGTTTCCTTCTACCGGATGGGATGATGTTGTCATGTCTTGTTCTTCAGTAGAGTTATCCTCCCAAAATTTGGCGGGAATGACGAGGTTCACTCCCTTGTGATTCTCGCCTGACACTCCCCGGTGATCGTTTGTAGTCTTCAAGTTTTCTGAAAATAACTTGTCAGCCTGATGCGGATCAACTTTTCGGCCCTGTTCTTTATGGTCTTTTCTAATCTCGTCTGCTACCTTGTCCATGACGTCCAGGAGGGGGGAATAGAAGCGAGCTTTATTACTCTTCCCGCGTCTCCTCCAATGGTATTTCCTTGATGTCGAAAATTTTATTTTGGTGGTAATTTCCGTTTCATTATCGTTGGCGTCGTACAAAACATCGTAATCTTCGCTGTTATTATAGTCTGCCGTCTCATTCCACGGGGGGTGCTGGTCGGGGACCAACGATATCCTCCTCCTTTTATCAATGTAGCGCTTCAGGTCGGACGGACCGTTGCAGAAGTCTCCAGTGCAGAAACATATCTGCAAACCATCTCTCCCGATACAACTGTCCGTGTTATGTATTATGTCGTGAGCGCAGTCGTAGGCGGCTACATTTCCTGATTCAAACATAAAACAATGTCTTCCATTAGGATCAAACATAAAACAATGTCTTCCATTAGGATCAAACATAAAACAATGTCTTCCATTAGGATCAAACATAAGACAATGTCTTCCATTAGGATCAAACATAAAACAATGTCTACCATTAGGATCAAACATAAAACAATGTCTTCCATTAGGATCAAACATAAAACAATGTCTACCATTAGGATCAAACATAAAACAATCTCTTCCATTAGGATCAAACATAAAACAATGTCTTCCATTAGGACCAAACATAAAACAATGTCTTCCATTAGGATCAAACATAAAACAATGTCTTCCATTAGGATCAAACACAAATTGTAATGTTATTTACGTGAAATGCGTCATTTTTTCTTATTCACCCCTTTTTCTTATTCACCTCTTTTTCTTATTCACCCCTTTTTCTTATTCACCCCTTTTTCTTATTCACCCCTTTTGAAAAAAACCCACACTGACTGACTCTGAGTGGACTTTATTTAGCAATGTACCTCCACGCTACGGCTTATAACTGGAGCTATTGTAGTGGGGGTGGGGTGGGGCAGCGCACTTGACTGGTGTACCGGTGGTCACGGGCTCGAATCCATGCGAAGGCAAGGATTTGTTCCCGGGGCCTTGAGCGTCCCTGAGTCACCCAGCTCGGAATAGGTACCTAACACTAGTTAGGTGGCTAGGTAATGCGTGGAACCCTCATAGCCGTGGCCTGTGAACGCTGCATCACTTACCAACAGATCATCTGTCATGGTCTGTGGACGTAATTATCTTCTACATAGAAGGAGCGTCTGTATATTATAAGATAAGATACGATAACCGGGTTTTATTATTTTTTTTTAATAAAATCCTATTCTTCTATAAGGCTGGAAGTTTTACTGACTATAAAAGGTCTTTGATGCGTGTGCTTAAGAGACGCCACTGGTTAAAATTTAAAGTGAAAATAAAAATGCATTTAAACGTCGATATTTCATAATATTTATCAGTTCTACGGGGGCGCGGTGGTCTAAGTGGTAGCGCACTGGACTGTCGCACCGAGGCAAGAACCCGAGTCACGGGTTCGAGCCGCGGTACTGGCAAAAGCCCCCGGGGCATTGTGCTAACCACACAATCACATGCTCGTTAGTGGTCAATGAAACTTGTGAACGCTACTTCACTTGCTCCCATGGATCTTCATGGTCTGTTAGGGATTTTTAAAATATTTTTATTATTTTTTAAAAATCAGTTTTACATGATTATGAAGGAATGGAGTAATCCTAACCGTATACCTTAGCAGTAGTATTATAATGTTCTGTTTAGCTCCCAAGTATCATTGCCAAAAATAATTGGCTAGTAGTACTTATGGCTGACCCACCTGTGGAAACGTTCAAACACTTTCCAACACATCTGGACGCGTGGGCGTCGACGTCATTCAACATGCCCAAAACGTCACATCCGTAGCTGTCTTTTCCATGACAATGGAAACATGTGGTCTGTTTTTGATCTGTGATGAAACAGATTGTCACAAGGTTTAGTTGTACACAACAAAAACACAGAAAGGAGATTTCAATTACCAGGGGTATTTAATTAACAGTAAGGTGATAGTAATTGTCAAATGTTTTTCTGGCGATTCCAATCAACATCTGAAGCCGTTGTACCAATAGGAAGTTTGAACATTTAAAAAGTGAAAGCATTTTTTTAAAAAAAATGTCATGTTCTTTCACCATCAAGACTTTAACATGACGGCTTGTACCATCAAGGCTTGTACTATCAAGGCTTACACCATCATTAATTAATTATACCATCATAGCTTACATCATGCTGCCTTATTACCTGGTCCAATATAGTGATCCTTTCCCTGGCTGTGAGGTGGGGGCCACTCATCACCTCCACTGTCGTAAAGATCCTCCTGCAGCCCCTCCAGATCCTCATCCACTGTGTTGGGGCCGCGACCAGAACCCTCTACAGAGTCCGAGGTCATTTCGTCATACACCGCTATGTCAGTAGTTCCTGGAATAAACATAGGTGCTCGTGTGAAAACAAAATTAAACTGGGAAAAAAAAGACTTAATTTAGTTAGGACAAACTCTACACTACCAAAATGACGATTATTTCAACGCTAGGATCATTGATTATAATAAGAATAATAAATTGATAATTTATATAGCGCTGTATCCCAGAAAGGAACCGGGCTCAAAGCGCTTTACATGGAGATAATAAAACATTTATATAAAATTAAATTAGCATTCATATCATAATAACCACAAACATGACAGTAAGCAGCGGCGTCACTAGAGTTGGTGTCACCCGGGGCGGTAGCTCATGGTGTCACCCCCTCACGATTTAACCCATAGAAATATTCCGAGTTTCCCAGTGCAAAATAACGGGAATATATAGAATTTTACGGTCTGGTGTCACCCCCGATGGTGTCACCCGGAACGGCCCGGCCCCTCTGCACCCCCTAGCGACGCCACTGACAGTAAGTTACAAATAAGCTTCGGTATTCATTAAAAAGAAATGTTTCATTAATTTTGAAAATACAATTTGAAAAGTTATATCTTAGTGCCTGTGGCGTCACTAGAAGGTGCGGTGGGGCGGGCCGCCCCGGGTGACACCATCAGGGGGTGACACCAGACTGTAATATTCTATATATTCCTGTTATTTTACACTGGAAAGCTCGAAGGAGTTCTTTAGGATAATCGTGAGGGGGTGACACCAAGAGCTACTGCCCCGGGTGACACCATGAGCGACCGCTCCGGGTGACACCAACCCTAGTGACGCCTCTGCTTAGTTCAACAACTCTAAAGTCCAGAGCTGATTGATAACAATGTGCACTAGATGGAATGTTAGCCTCTGGTTGTCTTTCTTTCAATGGTGGACTTTAAGAAAGGGAGGCAGACATTCAACATAACTGTCATGTCTACTTGTCCAAAGTCTAAACATATGAGCAGAGGCGTCACTATGGGGGTGCGGAGGGTGACACCGTCACATGGGATGGCTCCAAAGTTTAAAACTATGACGTATGTTCCCGTTATTTGTCACTGGCAGACTCGGGGGGGGGGGATCTATTTGTATGGGGTTAGTCGTGAGGGGTGACACCATGAGCTACCGCATTGGGTGACACCAACCCTAGTGACGCTTCTGCATCTGAGTCGAATCCGATCCTGATAACTTCATTGGTCAAAAGTCTCATTCATAAAAAAAAAAACAACAACATGGAGTCAGAAAGTAGCACGATTTAAATTTCAAATGATTCGTCCAGTCATTGATTGGTCAGTGTTGAGACCAGTCTCTTTTGCCGCCCCTCCCCGTTGATTTTGGTATAGTGTTGTTCTGCAGTGACGTCACTGGTGGCAACAACTCCTAAAACACAGACAGTAGTCGTCATCACCTTGAAACTACAGTGTCGTCTGCTGGGACGGCTGTACTTACCTGTTGTACGTTATCTCAGCCATCGGGGAACCAGATGCCCCAAATAATTGTGTCTAAGCACATTATCTCCCCGAGGGTGTGAGCGGCTTTCAAATGTGTGTATTAGGGCACCCTCACCAGCCCCCCTTAAACAAACACACAAATAGTTCACCCCGGGAACCTGGTCATAGCTCCAAGATGCTATCTACTGTTCTACTTTAGATTCACGTAATTAAAAGGCGGGGCAAGGTTGTACCTGCGACTCTTCCTTGTCATGCTCCCAACCCCCCCCCCCCCAACCTCACACCTTTAGGTTAATCTCAGATTAAGATAAACTCTTTATCAAAGTTTACGTGTAATTTTTTTATTTTTAAAAGAAGACCTCTGTTCGACTACTGTCTGACGTCAAAAGTTTAAGGAATTTGATCTTCAGTTTCGACTGTGGTAGGTAATTTAAGGCATCAAGACATTAAAATAACATGGCCAACTAAAATAAACTAGACATGTCATCGGCATGATAGTCTGGAACCTTGTTCATACACCTGACAGTCTGGAACCTTGTTCATACACCTGACAGTCTGGAACCTTGTTCATACACCTGACAGTCTGGAACCTTGTTCATACACCTGACATTCTGAACCTTGTTCATACACCTGACAGTCTGGAACCTTGTTCATACACCTGACAGTCTGAAACCTTGTTCATACACCTGACAGTCTGAAACCTTGTTCATACACCTGACAGTCTGGAACCTTGTTCATACACCTGACAGTCTGGACTTTGTTCATACACCTGACATTCTGAACCTTGTTCATACACCTGACATTCTGAACTTTGTTCATACACCTGACATTCTGAACTTTGTTCATACACCTGACAGTCTGAAACCTTGTTTATACACCTGACATTCTGAACTTTGTTCATACACCTGACATTCTGAACTTTGTTCATACACCTGACAGTCTGGAACCTTGTCTATACACCCGACAGTATGGAACCTTGTTCATACATATGACAGTATGAAATTTTAAAAATACGGCAAAACAAAATGTTTTTTTTTTTTTTTAAATTAACAATGAAACCAGTAATGTCATGTGTTTCGCATGGGGCACGACGTTAGATTCGATAGGCATCTGTGTAGGCCATTTTCTTTTTTCACTCTTTCTGGCGGTGTAGTTGACTTGACATTAACATCACTGGACATCGAGAAATTTGCTTGGGTGATCAATCCGTTTGTAGTCAGTGAAGAAGTCAATTTGACTCCCAAGAGGAGGAGCAGCTTATTGAATTACGACATAACACATTTTATCAAACAACGTTCACCAACACGACTTTAGAATTCTGGCTTGCAATCATGAAAGTCTATCCTTAAGTCAGTTTGAAAGCAGTTGCCATTTTCATCTTCTTGGTTCTGTGAATTTTTCTTTTCGGCATTAACTGAAATCAAGTAGAAGAAAAGAGAGAGACTCCTTACAGTTGATGATGAGTTGCGCGTTAGCTTATCAAATTTGGAGCCCCGATGGAATATGATTTGTTCTCTGAAGCAGGCTCCTCCATCACACTGATATATCACAGTAATATACATCACAGTAATATGTATTTTTTTTTTACCTTTTTAATAAAATAAGTTTAAATTATTTTTATGTGTCGCGAAAATTCTCGAGTATTCTTAGGGTGTTGTTACCAAAAAAGTTTGAGAAACACTGATATAGATGGAGAAATCTCAACACGCTGATAGCAACACAAGTACACGTTCAATTTAGGGTTAGGCTTTTACCCATTGAAGTAACGTCTCAGGATATTTATTCCCCTGCTAGTCTTCTTTTTAAAAAAAATCATTGACGTCATTTAATTTTTTTAGATCAACTCTTGACGTCATGGTCATGTGATCAGAAAATCATCTGACAAATTTGATTTTCATTAAACCCACAAACAACAATAGAGTCCATGAGGTGGCGATGTGCAACTGTCGGGACAATAGAATATTAAAACACACACACTCACGCAAACGCGCGAAGTCGCACACACACACACACACACACACCCATGTACGCATGCAAGCACAGGCACAAACACTCATACATACAAATTCACACATTCAATCCCTTGTAGTGGTTCCAAAAATAACTAGTGCTTGCAAATGGCCATTTGGACACCGCCTCATAAATTCGTTAATGACCTGCATTGTGAGATGAAAACAAGACCAACAGTCAACCATTAGAACACCGTGTATTTATATGTGTACTCACGTATTTATGTGTACTCACGTATTTATATTTGTACTCACGTATTCATATTTGTACTCACGTATTCATATGGGTATTCACGTATTCATATGGGTATTCACGTATTTATATGTGTACTCACGTATTTATATCTGTACTCACGTATTTATATGCGCACTCACGTATTTATACTTGTACTCACGTATTTATATGTGTACTCACGTATTTATATGGGTACTAACGTATTTATATGGGTACTCACGTATTTATATGGGCACTCACGTATTTATATGCGTACTCACGCATTTATATGTGTACTCGATTTCATGGAATATTAATTTATGCCAATATTATCCGCTGCTAGCACTAATAAACAGGTCATCCGAGGAGCTAAGTCAGAGGAGCGCTTGAAATGATGATGTCATACCGACACTAAACATCTCCAGAGGCGGACAACAAGGGGCTCAAATAAGCGCTTCGACATTGATAGAAACATGGTATAATTGACTTTTGAAATTATCAGACATCTTTTAAATTAATTTTTATCAGTATTATGAACTCACAAATTGCGATGGTAAAAATTAAATACGTTTATTTTGACCTGAAATTTTCATGTGTTGTGAACCACCTGGTGAACCCAGGGTAGTTTCTGATAGCCGTAAACACTGTTATTTAAGCGGTAGCTTATGAATGATGATAGCTGGTTAGATGTTGACATTTATTTTAACCCATTGATAAAAGATAATTAGGCCAGTGCCAGAACGTCATTTATTTTAGATTGGGCGATACAGAGAGCTGCTTACTTTGACGGAAATAAAAGCTGAACACGTGTTAGTGACAGCAGAAATAAAAGCTGAACATGTGTTAGTGACAGCAGAAATAAAAGCTAAAGATGTGTTAGTGACAGCAGAAATAAAAGCTAAAGATGTGTTAGTGACAGCAGAAATAAAAGCTAAAGATGTGTTACATACAGCTACTAATGTGTCAGTCAGTTGTGCTTAAATATCTGTTAACTTGTCCGGTCTACTATACAATCTTCTATCTTGATCTCATTGTAAATTAGATTCCCGTGGTTTTGTTTGTTAAAATTCTTCTCGTGAGTCACTTTACTCCACCCGGCCCTGATCAAAATCATGACAGGATGCGGGGTGGGGAGGGGGTTGCATTCATTGATGCTATCGTGTGCTTAGCAAGTGCACTCAATCGTTTACTTTTGTTAACGGGGCCAGACAACAGAATCTGGCTCCTACAAAGGGGAAGGGGAAAAAAATCAGTGACGCCGCCCGTTAGAGATGATACGAAAGCAGTGGCGAAGCTTGTGAAGATGCCGCCCGGGGCGGGCACGTTTTTTTGTCTACTCCCTTCAAAGACAAAAATAAATGAGTCTAAAGATGCCAGCCATCCTCAGAGAAAAACATGCGCCCAGGAATGGAACCCCCGCCCATCCTTTCCTCGACAAACTGGTATAATGAAAGACAGGAATTTTTCTGGACTCATAATAATACATTACTTGACTTGATTAATTTTACTAAAGCAGGAAGTAAAAATGAAAATACATTTAGTTTATAATATTAGTTTTATACCAGTCAAGTGAAGACAGAGAGACAGACCTGGACTACCGTTAAGAACCATGAGTACATTCTTTGCTATCAAAAATCAAAGTAAACACAAAATAACCGCGACAACTATGCTATTGAAACATATTTTTTTATTGGTTGCTTTAAAAATAAAAAGTTCACTAAAGTAAGATTATGTCTCTATTTTTATCCCTTAAAACGGTGCTTAATAATATTTTTTTTAAAAACAACATAAAAAACAAACAAACAAAAAAAACAAAAAAAAGGCCCACCATGGTGCACATATATAATGCACATATATATTATGCACATACATGGTGCACTGAATCGTACTTATTGTTTACTTGTAAGCAAATCGCATAAACATTTCTTCACATTGCTAACTAATCCATTTGTAAAATGGCATAAATCTAATATTAACAGTAAGGTCTAAATCTATCATTATTACTACGGCCTAATGCTTTAGCAATAACCTTTACTCTTAAACTAAGTCTTAGGCCATGCAGGGATGGCCCAAGGGAATTGGAGGCTCTAGGCGAAGTGAATTTAGTGGATCTCAATGTAATAGAAAAATAAATAAATATGGAAAGATGCTTGTGCGAGGCCCCCACTAATGATGAGACTTATCGGAGGCCCTAGGCGGCTGCCTAGTTTGCCTATGCCTAAAGCCGGCCCTGGGCCATGCAATAACGCTAACCCTAAAACTAACCCTAAAACTAACCCTAACTCTAAGACCACACTCCTGCCACTAACCCAATCTCTGAGACCACATTCCTGCCACTACACTAATTCTTAGACCACACTCCTGCCACTAACCCTAACTCTAAGACCACACTTCTGCCACTAACCCAAACTCTAAGACCACACTTCTGCCACTAACCCAAACTCTAAGACGACTCTACTGCAACTAATCCAAACTCTAAGACCACACTCCTGCCCATGGGCGTCGTTATGAACTTTTCCAGGGTTGAGGAAGGGGGAAATCACGTTTTTTTTATATTTACACTGACAATGCCATATAGGTTTAATTTTCCATTAAATTTCAGTTAAGAATAAAATAAGGGCGAAATATTTTTGGAAAACAATGAGACTCACAAAATTGCGCTGTAATAGCTGAAATACATCATATATAAATGCATTTGAAAAATGAAAAATGCAAGTTCCCACGAGAAAATTAAATTTTGCTGTGAAATAATGTACGTGTAGAAACTGCAGGATTACCAAAGATGAATATCAGATTTTTTTAAATAGGCTTAATTTTTTTAAAAAATCGCGGGATTCCGAAATGCCTTTATTAGACTTTTTTGGTGCGTCTGCAGCACTTGACTTATCATTGGCATTGAGGACAGCAGTACAAGTTCAACAGCCAGACACAACTGAGGCAACTTTTTCTAATATGATTGTCGCTGACAATTATTATTTTCCTAAATTGGATAATTGAAGGTATGTTCAGTTAAAGTTCTTGGTAATCATTAGTCAATTGGTTTCTGTAGTGTCAAGTAGATCTCGGCAACCATGATGCAAAACACTACAATTGAAATTTGCGGGTCTCTCTTGCGTGGAGACATTGTTCGTGAAAGAAATAATTCAATTGCATTTTCTATACTTGCCGACGAGAGAAATGACATTTCAGGAATTGAGAAAATGTCATCTGGTGTTAGATTTGTCAAAGAACAAAATGGGAAAATGACGTTTGTATTTTGTCATCTGGTTGGCAAATGTTTTGTGTATCTGACAGTTGTATTTTGTCATCTGGTTGGCAAATGTTTTGTGTATCTGACAGTTGTATTTTGTCATCTCGATGGCAAGTGTTTTGTGTATCTGACAGTTGTATTTTGTCGTCTGGTTGGCAAATGTTTTGTGTATCTGACAGTTGTATTTTGTCATCTCGATGGCAAGTGTTTTGTGTATCTGACAGTTGTATTTTGTCATCTGGTTGGCAAACGTTTTGTGTATCTGACAGTTGTATTTTGTCATCTGGTTGGAAAATGTTTTGTGTATCTGACACTTGTATTTTGCCAGCTGGTTTGCGACTGTTCCTGAATTCTGATGCGACATAAAAATGTGATCTTTTAAACAGAGATTCACAAAGGGAGCTAACGAGTATACTGTTAGCCCAACAGCTAAGACAATGAGAGTAGCGGGGAATGGATGACACGTAGACTAAACAAGGGTCCATAACCTAAGTCATTTATCGACATTCTTTCGTGGCTTTCCCTGATTCCGGTCCCCGAAAGTCACACCATTTTGTATGGAAATCACGTGACGAGCACAAGAAAGTCATTACTCTTGCTGACCAGGCTGGGTCGGGGGAGTTCCGGGTGGTCAGTCTGGCGAGGCATGGTCAACGAACTTATCGCTATAGGGGGGTGGTCCTTAATTGTATGCCAGGATGGTCAAATAAAAAATGGATGACGGTTGGTCAACGTCCACTAAGCGGGGCGTGAATATAGTGGTAAGGGGTTGTGGGGGGGGGGGGGGAGAGTCCCTTCATATGTGATGTCACGAAGAAAACTTAAGAGAGTTGCGGAGCGGGTAACAGCTTCTGTGATGGACTACAGACCCTCTTGTTCTATGATGTAACAAATCTTATTACTGACTTTATTTCTATGACGTGACATCTTATTACTGATACTATTTCTATGACGTGACATATCTTATTACTGATACTATTTCTATGACGTGACATATCTTATTACTGATACTATTTCTATGACGTGACATATCTTATTACGGATACTATTTCTATGATGTAACATATCTTATTACTGATTCTATTTCTATGACGTGACATCTTATTACTGATACTATTTCTATGACGTGACATATCTTATTACTGATACTATTTCTATGATGTAACAAATCTTATCACTGATTTTATTTCTATGACGTGACATATCTTATTACTGATTCTATTTCTATGACGTGACATATCTTATTACTGCTACTATTTCTATGACGTGACATATCTTATTACTGATACTATTTCTATGACGTGACATATCTCATTACTGATACTAATTCTATGACGTGACATATCTTATTACTGATACTATTTCTATGACGTGACATATCTCATTACTGATAATAATTCTATGACGTGACATATCTCATTACTGATACTATTTTCATGACGTGACATATCTTATTACTGATACTATTTCTATGACGTGACTTATCTCATTACTGATACTATTTCTATGATGTGACATTTCACATTCATTATTCAAATCCACAAAGAATATGATCAACGCTTCATAATAGTCTCTCCTTCTCTCACACTCACACATTCATACATACACACACCCCCACCCCCACACCAACCCCACCCCTTACCCCTTCCCCACCCCACCACACACAAGCACACACACGTACATTCACACACAAACTGGATATAAATCGTGACAATTTGAAACTGACACAATTTTAGTGACAGAATGAAACCGAAAGAATCTGAGTGACAGGATAAAACTGACAGAATCTGACAGATCGCACGGGCTCCTCAGAAGACGGTATGAAAAGGTGCGACGTAGCAAGAGTTATTGCCCCTAAGACATCTTTTGACTCAATCCCCCCGCTGTCGAAGCTATCAAAATATTTACTCACGAGAGCCCTCGACACCCCGACATTCCTCCCCGGCGCCCCAGTCTAACAGCACCCCGTGCAGCCAATGTCCGTAGTTTCCACACGGTGTCACTTTAACATGGGATGGTTGGTACAAAAGGGCTAATACTCGTACAAAATCTATTGACCGGACTAAATTCTCTCCCCTTGGTATTCATCAGACGGCTCAGTGTTTCCTTGGGGGTCGAGTGGGGAGGGGGTCAAAGTTTTTATGCATAAATGATGAGGTCACATGACCTTTCACCCAGATCACTGGGGAATAATTTTATTAGAGAATTAATGGCTGGGAAAAATTGTTGAATTTTTGATCACTTTGTTCGGTTTGTGGCAGTTGTCACTATTGGGCCAAGAGCTGGCAGTGCGATTGTAATGACGTATTGAAATGTGAGGGTTCTTTCAAAGTTACGTCTATTATTAACATGTCATAGGAAATAAATGAGCGCATCACCTCTTGCATAACCAAACTATAATATATAATAAATACTATACTACGCCGCAACAAAATTTAGTTCCAATGAGTAAAGCCACCATGGCACATAACCCAATGAGTGTGTAAAGCCACCATGGCCCCGGTGCACAAGACCCAAAAAGTGTATAAAGCCACCATGGCCCAGGTGCACAAGACCCAATGAGTGTGTAAAGCCACCATGGCACCGGTGCACAAGACCCAATGAGTGTGTAAAGCCACCATGGCACAAGACCCAATGAGTGTGTAAAGCCACCATGGCACAAGACCCAATGAGTGTGTAAAGCCACCATGGTCACGGTGCACAAGACCCAATGAGTGTGTAAAGCCACCATGGCCCAGGTGCACAAGACCCAATGAGTGTGTAAAGCCACTATGGCCCAGGTGCACACGACCCAATGAGTGTGTAAAGCCACCATGGCCCAGGTGCACAAGACCCAATGAGTGTGTAAAGCAACCATGGCACAAGACCCAATGAGTGTGTAAAGCCACCATGGCCCCGGTGCACAAGACCCAATGAGTGTGTAAAGCCACCATGGCACAAGACCCAATGAGTGTGTAAAGCCACCATGACCCAGGTGCACAAGACCCAATGAGTGTGTAAAGCCAGCATGGCACAAGACCCAAAGTGTGTGTAAAGATACCATGGCACAAGACCCAATTAGTGTGTAAAGCTACCATGGCCCAGGTGCACAAGACTTAATGAGTGTGTAAAGCCACCATGGCCCCGGTGCACAAGACCCAATGAGTGTGTAAAGCCACCATGGCCCAGGTGCACAAGAGCCAATGAGTATGTAAAGCCACCATGGCACAAGACCCAATGAGTGTGTAAAGCTACCATGGCCCAGGTGCACAAGACCCAATGAGTGTGTAAAGCCACCATGGTCCCGGTGCACAAGACCCAATGAGTGTGTAAAGCTACCATGGCCCAGGTGCACAAGACCCAATGAGTGTGTAAAGCCACCATGACCCAGGTGCACAAGACCCAATAAGTGTGTAAAGCCACCATGGCACAAGACCCAATGAGTGTGTAAAGCCACCATGGCACAAGACCCAATGAGTGTTTAAAGCCACCATGGCACAAGACCCAATGAGTGTGTAAAGCCACCATGGCACTAGACCCAATGAGTGTGTAAAGCCACCATGGCACAAGACCCAATGAGTGTGTAAAGCCACCATGGCACAAGAACCAAGATCCACCCGATGAGGTATAAAAACGAGGATAGAATACATGAGGAAAAGTTGGGGGAAAAAAAATTTAACCACGAGGAATCGCGTACTCTTTATTAATTTTTGTGTGTCTCATAACCTCGTGGTCGTAGGGTGGGGGGTTCTGGTGTTTCAATTAGAGCTATCTTGTGGCTTGGTAGAACTTGGCGGCGCCCATCTCCTCTCCAGGTCAACGGAGGACTTTTTTTTTTTTAGCCATAGTCAATCACCAACATTTCTATTGTGGCTTTAACGCGGGCTAGATCCCACGCTCCTCAGCTTGTGAGGCGAGCGCACTACTGACTTTGCTATCCAGCTGCCTATTTATTTTTACATGGCAAAGTAAGCGGGAACAATCTTAGAAATACAAATGAACACACCCTTTTCAAAAATATTCATATCCATGGAATTTAAGAGTATTTTAAAAAAATTATCGTAAGCTGTTGTTGAAGTGTCCACAACATCAGCGGCTGGTGTGTGTGTGTGTGTGGGGGGGGGGGGTCTTTCAAGAGTTGAGAACCGCCTCCAAGATCCATTATTGCCAAGTTCACAAGACTTTCCAACATGGCGACATATCATTGTTCTCAGCTCACACGGAGATTCGAGCCCCAGGGAGTTATTTAAAGACGCACTTGAATGTTGGGGCTGTCCTTTGAGTGACAGGTATATTTAGACGCCGTCACCTCAGGTATCATGTCTGACCTGGTGTTGTCTACCCGTCCCACAATTCAGCATTCACTTCCTTTCCTGTCGTCAGTCGTGCTGACCCCGTCCTTTGATCAATGGCATCAGGTCATTGTGTTGATGGCGATTATAAGGGGGACAATTCAGTGCCTTAGCTAAGGTTGATGTGTTGATGGCGAATATAAGGGGGGCAATTCATTGCCTTAGCTAAGGTTTATGGTTGTTAATATTGTGTGTAGACAATATCATCTTTGTATTTTAATGTTGTGTGTAGTGTGTAGACAATATCATCTTTGTCTTTTAATAATGTGTGTAGACAATATCATCTTTGTCTTTTAAAGTTGTGTGTAGACATTATCATCTTTGTATTTTAATGTGTGTAGTGTGTAGTGTGTAGACAATATCATCTTTGTCTTTTAATAATGTGTGTAGACAATATCATCTTTGCCTTTTAATATTGTGTGTAGACAATATCATCTTTGTCTTTTAATAATGTGTGTAGACAATATCATGTTTGTCTTTTAATGCTGTGTGTAGACAATATCATCTTTGTCTTTTAATGCTGTGTGTAGACAATATCATCTTTGTCTTTTAATGCTGTGTGTAGACAATATCATCTTTGTCTTTTAATACTGTGTGTAGACAATATCATCTTTGTCTTTTAATGTTGTTTGCAGACAATATCATCTTAGCCTTTTAATATTGTTTGTAGACAATATCATGTTTGTCTTTTAATGCTGTGTGTAGACAATATCATCTTTGTCTTTTAATGTTGTGTGTAGACAATATCATCTTTGTCTTTTAATACTGTGTGTAGACAATATCATCTTCGTCTTTTAATACTGTGTGTAGACAATATCATCTTTGTCTTTTAATATTGTGTGTAGACAATATCATCTTTGTCTTTTAATACTGTGTGTAGAAAATATCATCTTTGTCTTTTAATGTTGTGTGTAGACAATATCATCTTTGTCTTTTAATACTGTGTGTAGACAATATCATCTTTGTCTTTTAATGTAGTGGGTAGACAATTTTATCTTTGTCTTTTAATGTTGGAACATCACCTCTTGGACCACAGCTAATACTTCCTAGAAAAATCCCCCTTTGAACCTATTCATTATATCAATGAGATTAATCTCCATCAAATCATAACATATTTCACGTTTTCCATCTATTCATGCGTGATTGGTTTCCGCCTACAATCTACCATGATGGTATGTAAGATATCTATCGTACGTGTATGTAGTTCTTTCCTAAATTGCCCCCCCCCCTTTTCCAATATAATCTTTACGGAGTCCACGAGGCAGCAAACCATTGGGCAAATCTCAACACTCAACGACAGAAGAAACTTTTCACGCAAGAAACCGTGTGCCTGGTGCTGACATACACTGTTGGTAGTATCTCCTCTCATTACCATTGTGTGGGGCCTGATATCACTATGTAGTACTACTTACAGCTAGGTCACGTGGCTTATACAAGTGAGGTAGGCAGGGGGCGGTAAAAAGTCACTTGGGGGGGGGGGTCACTGTTTAAAAAAAAAACTACGGCAAAACAATTGCGAGCCAACTCTCAGAAAAAAAGTCACAGAATGTTAAAGCAAGCTTTAACCATTATTATTATTCATATGTAGAGACCCTTATGACTTATGGGCGGCAAATATTTCAAGTTACATTTTATTTATGCGTTGAACTTTCAGAAGTTATCCTGCTCAAATAGGCGAATGAATGACATCGATCTTAAGATAAATTAAACCGTAGAAATTCACAGAACTTATTAAATCAGTTCCGAATTAAGTGAATAATACTACTTTTCATTTCACAACGGGTTTTAATATTAGCAATGTTTCTGTTTTGTTAACACCACGCATTATTTAAACGATTTTTAATTCAGGGGTGGATTAAGATTGCACGGGGCCCCTGGCTGCAGTTCCAACTGGGGCTCTATCCAGCCAGCGTCCCTTTAAATAAAATGATTGCTAGCAGCTAATATAAGACTAAATAGTCCATTGGTTCCTTGATCATGCGTTGTCTGTACTACAATAACGGCCTTCCCAGCCAAAAATATTATTCATGAAAATCCGAACACGAAGAAATAACTGTATTCCAGTATCCTAAAATTGAGTGACAATTGTGAATCGATCCATACATCGCTTGCACCAGAAGCTGGAGAACTTAGCGACAATTATTAATTGAGAGAATATAAATAACATTCTTTAATATTATCCCTTAATTAAGCCTATCAAATCGTGTTTTTCGATTACCAAGACTATCGGGTCCAAATAGAGATTAGATGAATAGATACGATTTTAATTATTTTAATTTATAACATTTTCAGGGATCCATGCAAACATGTGTCCATCATTATTATAAAATATACTAAGTTTGGGGGCCCTGTTTTACCCTGTTCAGCCCCCCCCCCCTAATCTGCCATAGTGCGGCCAAAAGTTTAATTAAATATGTATTTTTATATAGCGTATGTCAAAGAATGAAATAGTTTCGGCGCACCAGTGGAAAAAAAAATCTTTAAAATATAATTTCCCGACAAGTAGAATATATCCTACGAGTTATTCGCCATGACATAAAAATAATATCTTGAAATTTGATTAAAGGTTCTTTAAAAAAAATCATTCATGTTCAAATTTGACAATTTATAAAACTCAGTACAAAACTCAGTAGACTAGATGAAAACGTGAGCACAACTGATCTTACTTCACAAATAAAACATGAACTGGTTACATGATGCTGAGCAACTCTAGAGAATCATCTTTTCAACGTTGCTCGGCTTACAATGAGATTTCACTCCCGTGGTTCCAACAGGGCTCACGTTTAAACTGTGGCCGTAATTTACCGGAGTCTCGAAAGTTTTAACCAGTAGCCGGAGACGGCAGACAGAAGCGGCAATCCCATTGGGATCTCCAAGATAAGACAGCGTCGTCTCCATGAGAGGTTAAAGCGACACAAGATACGCCCAATAACGCGGCTGTGCCACGATTCAGTTGGTAAACACACGCCGTCGTGTTGGTCTGAAGAGATTTTGGTCAAATTGGGTAATACAGGAGGCGGTAACTCAATGCGTTCCATTAATTTCAGGGATTAACTTGAACCAAAAGTAAGCCCCTGTATTGCGACAAATTTAATGGGGGTGTCCAGAGACAAGCATTCACCGTGTTGATCCAACTAGACCACAACAACAGAGCTCTTCTTGTCCTAAATCGCTTTCAATGCGTACAAAGTCAAGTACAAAATGTCAAAAATACAAATGGAAATATCTAAACTATGGAATAACATCGATTCTGTAAGTTCACTTATCAATTTAAAAAAACGTCAATCCTAAAATTTAAACAAAAAAAAAATTATAATACGCAGCGCAAGACAATCCAAAAATACAAAATTTTTGTTAGATCTATGTCTTGTAAAACATGTTTAATATAATGCGCACCGATCGTGAATATATTTGCGACATGAAAGGTTGTTCAATATAAATACGCACCACTACACTCTATCTCAAAAATTAGCATGTTACACATGGATAAATAAAGATAGTCTTTAAAAAATCATTAATTTATTTAGACTACAGTACATTAGATCGATCTGAAATGTTAATAAATCATTTTTTATCATCGGCAAAAGTCTGCCTGCAAATTTCAGCTCGCCGCATACGGGGGAAATGGGTTAAAATCGATCCAAAGTTTTTTCTGCACTCAAGAAACCAAGCAAGCAGACACTACGAGTTAATATAAAGGATTTAAAAACAAACAAAAGAATTTTTTTCTAACAACAACACTGTTAACAACATTGAGAAGTAACTCCGAGTATGCTACTAACTACAAGACGTTTAAACAACAAGACTTTTAAACAGCAAGACTTTTGAACAACAACACGTCAAACTAAAACACTTCAACAAAAGCAATTCTAACAAAACTACAAACAATGTGACTTCTGAAATAGTAACATTAACTTTAAGGGAGACGATCAAATTGCACACGAGACATTAGAAATTTATTTGATTCATCAGCCGCAGACACGAGTGATAAGGTGGCACAGGGCAAAGGAAACAAATTCATGGAGTAAGGAGGGGACATAGAAAAGAAGGTCACTGGGAGACCTGTCTGGTAGGTCACTTGTAGACTTAGGTTACTTGAAGATCACTCGTGGACGTAGGTCACTCGATGGTCATTTTTGGGACCTAGGTCACTCATAGGTCATACGGTGACGGATGCAACTCCGAAAGATGCAGAGGTGTTTGGGAGCGGGTTAGTTAAAATCGTTTGTAACTGCGGTCATTCCCCAGACTCTACATTGTTCAAAAGAAAACTTCGATTTGAAAGCACACCAAAACAGACAGACACACCAAAACACGCAGACACACCAACACAGGCAGACACACCATCACAGGCAGACACACCAACACAGGCAGACACACCAACACAGGCAGACACACCAAAACAGGCAGACACACCAAAACAGGCAGACACACCAAAACAGGCAGACACACCAAAACAGGCAGACACACCAAAACAGGAACACACCAAAACAGGCAGACACACCAAAACAGGCAGACACACCAAAACAGGCAGACACACCAAAACAGGCAGACACACCAAAACAGGCAGACACACATACACTCATGCCTATGACCAGAATGTCGCAGCCACACACATACCGAGCCCATTGAACAAATCCTAAGCCATTCGAAACCTCATCCTAAGCCTATCCTTAAGCTCGTCTCCTACTCACCCCAGGGAAATGAACCGAACGGCTCAATTTTCTTAACAACTCCCGAACTTAGAATTCCATCCCCCCTTATTTCAAGTCCCCGCTAATTCTCTGGAATAATGCATAGGCTTACACACTGACATTTTTATATGCAATCCGGAAATGACCTTTTGCAATGGTCTAATTTCTGAATTTGTCGTCTAGTTATTGGAAAACATGCTGAAATTGAATTTAAAAAAAAACACTACTTTACATGGTTTACGTCATTACAACAAATATCCTTGAATGATGTCATTGGTGACGTTTTGGGTAAGTGTAGGATGGCATTGTCCCTGAAGAACCCCCCCCCCCCACACACAAACACAACCACCAACATTAAGGCGCTTGGCTTGGCAGCATTGATTTTCTGAGATGTTAAAACCATTTCAAGTAGCGCGAGAGGGAATTCGTTTGATTCGAGGCTTAGGGTGGCGTAGATGAGTGGGTTGGTGATAGGGGTGTGTTAGATATCTGGTTGGTGATAGGGGTGTGTTAGATATCTGGTTGGTGATAAGGGTGTGTTAGATATCTGGTTGGTGATAAAGGTGTGTTCGATATCTTGTTGCAGTAAAGATCATAGATAAAGGTAGAAGTGTGGATGAAGGTAGGAGTGTTGATGAAGGTAGGAGTGTTGGTGAAGGTAGGAGTGT
>MUZC01001804.1:1206223-1218298 GCA_002072015.1 Radix auricularia | reverse complement strand
TGAAGGTAGGAGTGTTGATGAAGGTAGGAGTGTGGGTGAAGGTAGGAGTGTGGGTGAAGGTAGAAGGTAGGAGTGTGGGTGAAGGTAGGAGTGTGGGTGAAGGTAGGAGTGTGGATGAAGGTAGGAGTGTGGGTGAAGGTAGGAGTGTGGATGAAGGTAGGAGTGTGGTTGAAAGTTAGATTGTTATTGTTATGGGATCGACGCTGACTATTACCGAGTTGATGTAGCTGCATTTGAATGTGACTTGTGTTCCTATTGAGGACTGTTCGTTTGTTCGCCCGTCAAGTCGACGAGGACCACTGTAGTCATTCGAGGGTTGAGAACTAAGTGGGTGACGAAGAGCCGTTGAGGGCTAGATGTGATCTGGTCATTGCAACAAAATGACAGATGTGGAGTAAAAAAAAACAACGATGTGTTTTTGTTGTCGTTGCTCAACAACTCTGTTCGAGGGAGATAACCCAACTGTGGTTTATTGAATACCGGCCCTTGAGGTGAGCCAATTTATCACATCACTATGATGTCACGTGGCGTTTCGATTTAAGTAAACCACGTGCTAACAACCAGCTTATCGCCGACAGAACGAGGCTGAGCATGCGCGGGGCGAATAAACATCTGAACAGCTGGGGGGCGTCAGACAGACATCGTTAGACAGACAGGACACGTCTCAGGTTTGGGTCTTGTCTTGCGAGACGTCATGACCAGTGTGACAAGACTCTGTCAAGTCCATCAACACCTGTGTTAAGACGGGTCATGCTAATAGCACCGCTCTAAATTCATGTCAGCTACCCTTAACATTTGAATTAGCACAATCTTCCCCCCTCCCCCACCAAACACACAGTGTGGTCCATCTTCTTTGTCGCGCTAAGTACTTCTTCTAACAGGTAGATTTTCATAGCGCCTCAAACTCTGTAAGACTCAGAAGAACGAAAACTGAATTTGTCAGCTCCCGCGAGATCGCGAAACCTCCAGGAACACGAGAGAAAAGACGTAAATTTTCTACCATTATTTGAGCACCTCACCTGCTGGGCAATGGTCGACATTGAGTATCATGTTCGACAACCCATGCCGTGTTGCCGTCTTGTCATCGGGCAATTATTTCTCCCACGGAGTTATCGTTTTTATCCTCGTCCTCGGGGTCAGAGGTCCCTATCAACGAGGTTGAGGGACTCGGATGGAAGAAAAGGGGTCTGAGTGAACAAAGAACAGTAACTGTGAACGGCTTGTTATGATCTGTACCTCATGTTGACACTGAGCGCGTGATTTTTGCTTTTGGCTAAAAATATAAACATTTGAGGCCCAGGTCTACCCCATGATGGTACCTCCTTCATGTGTGTCTCTGATGGCTAGAGGATGGCCCTTGTAATCATCATACAAAGATTTTAGGCCCAGGTCTGCCCCATGATGGTACCTCCTTCATGTGTGTCTCTGATGGCTAGAGGATGGCAGTTGTAAACATCATACAAAGATTTGAGGCCCAGGTCTATCCTATGATGGTACCTCCTTCATGTGTGTCTCTGATGGCTAGAGGATGGCCCTTGTAATCATCATACAAACATTTCAGGCCCAGGTCTACACCAAAGCTAGTACCTACTTCATGTGTGTATCTAATGGCTAGAGGATGGCACTTGTAATCATCATACAAACATGGAGCTATTACATGCATTTTCCTGGTATCACAAGATATTTTGTTGGGATATTTCTTCTATAATATCTTATCTTATCTCATCATATCTTATCTCGTCATATCTTATTTTATCTCATCTTTTCTCATCTTAATGTTAATATTACAAAAGATCCTACGCTTATTAAATGGTACATGTCCAATCTCTCAATTATTATTAGAGCTTTGAGTTGATAGTGGTGTTGGTTTTCCCCGTTTGTTCGGGATACCAATTCAACACCCGAACGGCAGACGGGGAGATTTATAAGTTTGTTCATGCGAATGAAAGAAGAAAGATGCGTTTTTCTATGTCTATAGAATTGTTGTGTCGCAATGCGTGTTATTCTTGTCAATTTTGATTAGTCTCCAGTAGTCTAATTACTTTGGGATATCTCTTGTAAGGATTACAGTGATATGTGCTTCAACACTGGATAATATCTTTAGCGAATATTACTTACCCGCCCAGCAGAAACCCCTGGTCCATCTTGATGGCGCCTGACCACGTTCTGGAGGTAATTAGGTATAATATCACTGTAATCCTTACAAGAGATATCCCAATGATAGGTCCATGTATCCTGATACAACATTACTGGACCTTCTAAAGGCTTTTGATGAAGTTCACCATTCTCCTTTACTACAAAAGTTTAACTTATTGGTCATATTTTATTTCCTTCACATTAGTTGATTCAGGACAATATCTTTAGCGAATATTACCCGCCCAGCAGAAACCCCTGGTCCATCTCGATGGCGCCTGACCACGTTCTGGAGGTAATTACGTATTTACCCGGCTTCTCACTGTCGCGCGACCTCCACAGTTTGCCGGACCAACAGCTGCCTAATGACTTTTCCTTTAGTCACGTCTTTAACAAAATAGATGAAAGCCCCCCCACCCCACCCTCTTTTTAGCCATGTCTTTAACACAGCAGTTGCATCGGATTCTCTGGTCCCGGACCCGAGAGTGTTAAGGTGTTTAACTTATGTGTTAAGGTGTTCAACTCATCTTCCTTGTGTAAGGTCTTAGGAGACGTCTGTATGCGAGTGACATCTGCCAGGTGTGATATTGACATCTACAGTTGTCTCCTATAGGTACATCAACTTACGTTGTGTCATTAGTGTCAGTGGCATTTACTCAGTTGTCAATGAAATCTTGTATGGAGTCAGTTACATCTGATTCTACTAATGGAGTCATTGACTCTACTTATGGAGTCAATGGCACAGGATTTACTGTAGTTTATTGTATTATAATTAGGGCTGTAAACGATTAATTAAAATTTAATCGTTAACTTTTGAAAAATTGACGATTAATTAATCCTTAATTTCGATTGAAGCCAAAAACTAAAATTTACGATGTAATAAGTAACACTTATTACATGTTCTTGTTGAAAATCTTAATAACAGCCAACTACGTATAAAGACAAGTGTGTTGACATTACTTGGTTCAGGTTATGAGCGGGTCTAATTGACAATATAACCAGCCGAGCTGAACAATCAGTCTCATGGAACTTAAGTAGCTGGTATGCACAAAACGGTCTAGGCAAGGGATGACATTAGCGGATATCGTTGTTCATAAAGTTTCCACCATTGCAGAGGGTTAATGGTTTCCGGAACTTTTATCTCTATTTTGTAACGCAGTAATTCATCAGACGAGCAGTCGTCATTTTTTTAAACTCTTGAGTCAGACAGCATTAGTGCCTTTACTTAATACGCTCTTTATTTGGTTTGTTAAGTAGGCGAGGTTCATCAACATTCTGAACTTTCCCGTCAAACAATACTTTAAACCATATATGGTCATGTAACCGTCAGGAAATGTAGTATTTATCAGCCACTATTTTTTAAAAAGCGTTTTTGTTTTATTTTTTAACTTCCAATAATTTGAAAGTGATGGGTTGTTTAATCGTTAAAAAAAATATAATGGTTAAAATATTTTAACGATTAATCAAGAAATTAATCGTTAATTGTCGCAGCCCTAATTATAATGCTTTACAATGTATTAATGTACCAATAATTCATTTTTTGACCCCTTCTTTTTTGCTTGTCCCGCNTCCCCCCCCCCCCCCCCCCAAAAAAAAAAAAAAAAAAAAAAAACCCAGAGTCAGTCCGGAGCCTATTGTTTAAAACAATTTAAACCCTCTTTTACCACTATGTCAAATGGTCCAAGATACCGAAATGTTTTTCACGCTAATCAGTCGATTAGACTTGTCTCAACGAACTTATTCTGTTTTAAATGTAATGCTAAACAAAATCACTGAGGCGTGGCTAGGGAAAAAAACAAACACCTGTGTCCTAACGTTTTAACTTCGATCGACTCACCTGTGGTGACGGTTTCCGGTTTGAGTAACACCTGGTCACGTGGCGGGGGTCTGTTGCCGTGTCTCGGGACATCTGAGAAGTACAAGGTAAACATCTTTACAAAATAACATACACATAACCTATTGACCCCCAAACATATGACATCCGAGAAGTACAAAGTAAACATCTTTACAAAATGACATACACATAACCTATTGACCCCCCCCCCCCAACATATCACAACATTTGGGAAACCCCGCACTCTCTAACCTTGAATAACTTTCACATCTCATTTTGGTCGGCTATTCCAACAGTTGTTTACTAATTATATTTAAGTGTTTACTACTGCAAAGTTTTGGGAGCCCAGTAGCGTCTTACCCTAAGACTCTAGGGTTCAGAGTTTAGAGCATCCCGTGCAGTTTAGTGTAACGCACACAACTTGGGCTTTCAATACCTTAGCCTTTAAATAATGATAACAAGGACTTAATGTTTTAAACGTAAAGCTAAAAGACTATTCCATTGGCATTTTCCAATACATACATATTTTCCACTTACAACAAAAATTAGAATAAGACATATTTTCTAATGCTTAAGAAATCATAGAATAAATGGGTTTTGTTTGATGAAGATGGTATCTTCTTTATGTTGTTGTTTTTTTTTTTTTATTTTTGTTTTTATTATTATTATTATGTTTTTAAAATTTAGTTTACCATGTCGTCTGTTATCTAGTCTATCGTCTTGTAGCATGAAAGGAAGATAAAAATCAAGTTCACTAACACCCTATAGAGATCCCAGCATTGGCAAAAGCGACATTTAGAGTATAGAGTGCATTCACAACCACACCTCGTCAAAAGTAGATTATTATCACTAACAAGTATAACTTATTAAACACCTGATACTGCTCTACATATAGTTGTCTCCCAAAATGTGTTATCTTTCCACTTATCCACCTATCTACCCAACCACTCATCCACCCATAACCATTTCAATCATCCACCCCTCCACCTATCCACGTACCTCCCATCATTCATACATCCAGTCATCCATCTATTCACTCAAACTCATTCACCTGTCTACTAATCTACCTATCACCTATCCTCTCATCCACCTACCTCCCATCACTCACACATCCTTCCAGTCATCCACCTATCCACTCAAACTCATACACCTTTTTACTAATCTACCTATCCACTCATCCACCCTTGCAATTCATCCACCCTATCGAGCCATTCACTTATAAACCCATCCACTCACCCCCCCATCTGCTCATTGACTCCTCCAGATAAGCCATTCATCAAATGATTTTCTCTGACTCACACAAGGCTGGCACCCCCCTCCCCTCAGACATAATTGGTTTTGGTTTTTTGTTTGCTGTACTTTCATTTTTTTTTAGAATATAAATATGCCAAGCGCCTAATTGTCACTCGTTTTCCCCCCGCGATTAAATATTTTGTTTCGTTTAATTTTTTTTATTGAATTATATGCTAACTTTTTATTGTTTAAAAGAAATGAATCTTAAACAATTAATCATCACCCGGATTCTCCGATTTTCCACCAATATTTTATGATCCAATTGCTCGCCTGAACGGCTCAATGACATTCGTAAGCCATGTGATCATTCTTTGTATAGCATTTGAATCTTCCTGTCACGACTCGTGGTGGGGCTTCAAGCAGAGCTGAACTCAGGGAGTCTCAACGTACACAAACAAAGTACCCTATAGTGATAAATAAGCCAGAGGCGTCATTAGGGTTGGTGTCACCCGGGGTGGTAGCTTATGGTGTCACCCCCCCCCCCCCACGACTTACACCATAGAACTCTTCCGAGTCTCTCAGTGCCAAGTAACGACAACATACAGAATTTTACATTTTGGTGTCACCCCTTGTGATATGTCACCCGGGGTGGCCCACCCCACCACACTCCCCTATTGACGCCACTGAAATTAGCTATCAATTCGTGCCTGAATGCATCCATGTCTCGATTCTTTTAAATCAATTAGTTGAATTATTTGCCAACATAATTAAAGACTTCCACACACTTCGAGAATAGAGTTTTGGTTGCAATATGTTTTGTAGTTTTTTTTTCATTTCTGAAGTGATCTTGTTTCTTTATTTAAATGACTCGACACAGCTGATTCGCGTTTGCCTCTGTTAGTACTGAGAAGCACTGTTTGAAATTCTAAAGACTTGCTGTACATTATTGATGAGGACTCGAGTTTAAACCCACCCCTACCCCTTCTCTTTTTATCCCAGACGTGCAGTCGGCTTTAGAGCTGCTTAGTTTCTTGAGCTGATTACAGATCTGATATAAAACTTATTTTTTAAAGTAATGTTTTACTGATGGGGTCAAAGGTCAAACTCTTTAACTTCAGACCATGCTGGTTACTCCAGTGATGGTGAGATGCTGGTTACTGACTACAGTGATGGTGAGATGCTGGTTACTGACTACAGTGATGGTGAGATGTTGGCTACTCCAGTGATGGTGAGATGTTGGCTACTCCAGTGATGGTGAGATGTTGGCTACTCCAGTGATGGTGAGATGCTGGTTACTCCAGTGATGGTGAGATGTGGCCTCGTATGCACGTGACCTGGTGCATAGTGTACTGCAGTCTCCATTTAGGTCATCACTTTGGGTTTTCCCCACCGCATCCCACCCGATGCCCCTCCCCCCAAACCAGTACCATCTTCTCCGTGGATGTGTATTCCATCGCTCACCGTTACACCTTTGTAACAGGCACCGCATCCCCGCCCCTCCAACTCCATCTTTGTTACAGGACATACCAGTCGGCCTCAGAATTAGTGTGAAGGTCGCTGTGACCTATGGGACCAGAAACGAACGACGACTGGGCGGAGACCAGGGAGGTCTAGGCACGCCAGTTATTCCCGTTTATCAACAATCGTTACCTTTCTTCCCTCACCGTTGCGACTTCACGTGTATGACAGTTTCGTTATTAGCTTAGGCGTAATACGTTCTTGAGGTAAATTTTAAAAAAATAGCGTTTTGACGTCATTCGATCTTGTTTATTGAGTAAGCGTGGAACTCTTTGTTTTATTGGAGTAGATGAAAGACTTTTTCACATTTCTGGTAACACGTCAGTCCCCTAGCAGCAAGGCTCCCGATACTTTGAAAGGAAATCGCCACGTGTAACTTTTATTGTAGGAGTTGCCACAACGATACATTTACAACACATTAAATGGGGGCGTCTTGTTTTCAGATATCTAATTATTGGGCTATAACTAGGGCGTTGGATCAGTTCTTTAAAGTTTATTTCACAGAGTTTGGTTTAGGAAAGTACAATCAGATAAATCCATTGATCCATAGAGGCCTATTCATGGATTGAGACAGTCCGGCTATTCAGATCATCCGGGTATTTTAGATCATCCGGGTATTTTAGATCATACGGGTATTTGAGATCATCCGGGTATTTGAGATCATCCGGGTATTTGAGATCATCCGGGTATTTGAGATAATGCTGATATTTGAGATCATCCGGGTTTTTGAGATCATCCGGGTATTTGAGATTATCTGGGCATTTAAGATCATCCATTCTCTGGCCGCGAACAATGTTTTTACTGCATTACTTCAGGTAATTTCCCCTGGAGTGTAGGACTGACTGGCATAGAACCGCCACACAAACTCCTTTTTGATGAAATACGACACGAATCTAAGGCCACGTAACGAAAAATTATAAAATGGTAAGGGCTTTCTATGACTGAAGCCAAACGCGTAACTTCATCATTTCCTAGACCATAAAATATGATATCTCATAACGTTATGCTTTTATTTTGTTTTACAATACATTTCATCATTAATGTAGAACTAACAAAACTTGGGGTTGTACCGGATTTCAGCCCCAGCTAATCCGGAATCCGGCCATAGTTACAATTCCGCCTACGGCTACGGCCCCGGCCCTAAATCACTTTATAAATCCCGGCCAAATCCGGCTACGGCCCCGACCCTAAATCACTTTATAAATTCCGGCCAAATCCGGCTACGGCCACGACCCTAAATCACTTTATAAATCCCGGCCAAATCCAGCTACGGCCCCGACCCTAAATCACTTTATAAATCCCGGCCAAATCCGGCTACGGCCCCGGCCCTAAATCACTTTATAAATCCCGGCCAAATCCGGCTACGGACAGATTTCAAATAATTGAATCCGGTACACACCTTTAAAATAAAACGTTTGAAAAACTCCTTTAAAAATTAAATTATTTGTAAGAAATTCACGTATAATTAACAACAATCTGTTGAGACGGGTCCCAACGGAATACCTGTATATTTGATATGGCTTAATGAAATAAATTGTTCCAATCTGAATATCAATACATTTAATCAGTGATTAATTGATCAAGGCTATTAAGTGATCAAGGCTATTGGATTGAATTTAAAATAAATAAATTAGGAGGCTTGTGCATGCAAGGGAAAGCCTGAACAGAATTGAACATTGGTGTTTTCAAAATTCCAAGACTTTTTACACATAAAAATACAATCCACAATCTGAGTGTCATCATCAATCGTTGTGACATTCTAATATGCTTAGTGGGACACACCACACCACACCAGTAATATGCTCAGTGGGACACACCACACCACACCACACCCGTGGTTCTCGTGTTATGTCTCTCCGGGAAGTATGACGTCACGCAAATCTGTCTACCTCGACCGAAAGCTCGATGACTAATTAACTCACTGCCATCTGCCTCACCCCCTCCTCCATAAATCTTAACATTCTCGTGCATCTTCGGAAATCCCCAAGGACACACACCCGCCACCATCCGCCACCCGCGTCTCCCCTGCCCCTCCTCACTGACTTTTCTGCTTCTACAAATCCCCAGAGGAAGAATCTCAACCCGTCCACCCCCCCCCCCCCAAATACTTATCTGACGCAATCTACAGCAGCATGTAACCTCAAATTATTTCTTTGTCTTTCCAGGTTTGAAACCACGCCCTACTGTAAGGTACAGAGCAGGGAAGATAAAATGGTGGGGACTTGGTGAAACTCTGTGATCGAAAGATAGCACAATTTATTGTCTGTGGCTAGGCAGAAATCTCAACTCAATGTAATCGCTTTTTGTCTATTGTTAGGTAAACTTTTGTCTATGGTAAGACAGAATGCACATTTTCAATGTAATATCTAACAGTCACTGGAAGTAATCATAATAATAACCCCTTTTTAGACCATGCCGGCACGTGAAGTAGCTTTCAAAAGTTTCATTGAGCCACCACTAACGAGCAAGGGATTGTGTGGATAGCACAATACTCCGGGGGCCTTGCCAGCACCGAATCTCGAACCCGTGACTCTCTTTTGCCTCGGGTTGACTGTCCAGCGCGCTACCGAGAGTCCACCGCGCCCAAATGAATCTAATTTATAAGAAAAGATTGCGAAATCGGAGAACTGCACAAAAAGAAACTGACCACTTGTACACGCCACTGGGAAAATATTTTAAGACTGGAACTCTGAGACATAAGCTCAAATTAAGAACTCAAAGATGCTGTTAGGTTGAAATGTGCGGCACGGAATAACAGCTTGTTTACATTCTTTGTCGTCGTCACGTCGGGCATTAACCATATTTAGAAATAGTCCAACTTTTAGAATATAAACAATGGAAGCAAACATTTGTATGTGGGGTTACACCAAGACAACTCTATTAGAGATTAGACAAATGCATCATAGATGGACTATCATTATACGCATGTTGCTTTTCGTGTGCGCTATTTGAGATACCATCACATTATATGAGTGGTCGTGTCCACCACATATAAGATACGCCGTTTAGCTATTGATAGCTGCATGACATCAAAATAAGACGTAACAGTTTAGCATCGAGTGTCGCATCCGTTAAACATAGCGATATTTTGCTAAATCCCTTTCTCATAAAATGCAGTGATGAAGCCATTATTACCCATATTTCTTCCATGAAAGACCATTACTAGCCACATTCCCTCCATGTAAGACATGTCGCCATTACTACCCACATTCCCTCCATGTAAGACATGTAGCCATCACTAGCCATATTCCCTCCATGTAAGACATGTAGCCATTTCTAGCCACATTCCTTCCATATAAGACATATAGCCATTACTAGCAATATTCTCTCCATGTAAAACATGTAGCCATTACTAGCCATATTCCTTCCATGTAAGACATGCCGCCATTACTAGCCGTATTCCATCAATGTAAAGCTATAACAACAGACAGATGCACGCGCAAGTCTAAACAGACAACTGCGCCGGTTGGCGAAGACCTGCTGGTCCACCTAAACAAATTCCCCACACAGCCATTGCTGCTGGTGGGCGTAGAAGAAAACAGCTGGTGCTGCTGACGCCGTTGTATTTATGACTTCATACTTCTCCCCAACCTCCCCACCCCACAACAACTCCCCATATCTACCCCAAGCCTTTTAACTTCCAATTTTCTCAAGATATCTACCTGGGGTAAAGCCCTCACAACGCAATTTCAAAACTTTTGCTGTGGTATAGCCCTGCCCCATAACACAGCTTTACACCAGTAGGCCATGGTATAACACCCCCAGAACACAGCTTTACACCAGTAGGCAAGGGTATAGCCCTTCCCCAGAACACAGCTTTACACCAGTAGGCCAGGGTATAGCTTCCCAAACACAGATTTACCCCAGTTGGCCAGGGTAAAGCCCTGCCCCAGAACACAGATTTACCCCAGTTGGCCAGGGTAAAGCCCTGTCCCAGAACACAGATTTACCCCAGCTGGCCAGGGTATAGCACTCCCCCAGAACACAGCTTTACACCAGTAGGCCAGGGTATAGCCCTGCCCCAGAACACAGCTTTACACCAGTAGGCCATGGGTATAGCCCTCCCCCAGAACACAGCATTACACCAGTCGGCCAGGGTATAGCTCTGCCCCAGTTTACACCAGTAGGCCAGGGTGTATCCCTCCCCCAGAACACATCTTTACACCTGTTGGCCAGGGTATAGCCCTGCCCCAGAACACAACTTTACACCTGTTGGCCAGGGTATAGCCCTGCCCCAGAACACAGCTTTTTAAACCAGTTGGCCAGGGTATAGCCCTGCCCCAGAACACAACTTTACACCAGTAGGCCAGGGTATAGCCCTGCCACAACCTTACACCAGTAGGCCAGGGTATAGCCCTGCCCCAGAACACAGCTTTACACCAGTAGACCAGGGTAAAGCACTCACACACAATTCGTAAGTCCTCCATTAGGCCAGTGTAATGCATCTGAATTTTAAAATCTTTAACACATTACAAATATTGCAAGCTTTATTTATGGCTGAAGATGAATCGGTGCATATTACCAGGGGCGTGCCTGCTCGAGCAAAAAGGTACCTACCCGGGATGAAGGAGACCACCCCCACCCCACCCACTCCTCCCGTACTTTTTATTTAACCCATCCCCTGGGCTTTGAATTTCTCGGGGTGATAAAATGTTTATGGGAAATAGAAACCTAAAAATAGATAAGGAAGCCGAAGAGAAATCACAAAATGATGTTTTCAGAAAATTATTACCTATTGGAGTATACTTACTGATGGAGAATATCAAATGCCAGCAAGTCAGTGAGTCTGTAAGTCAGTGAGTCTGTAAGTCAGTGAGTCAGTGCATGAGATTTTCAAATGCCAGCAAGTCAGTGAGTCTGTGAGTCAGTGAGTCTGTAAGTCAGTAAGTCAGTGAGTCTGTAAGTCAGTAAGTCTGTAAGTCAGTAAGTCTGTAAGTCAGTAAGTCTGTAAGTCAGTAAGTCTGTAAGTCAGTAAGTCTGTATGTCAGTGAGTCTGTAAGTCAGTAAGTCTGTAAGTCAGTAAGTCTGTAAGTCAGTGAGTCTGTAAGTCAGTGAGTCTGTAAGTCAGTAAGTCTGTAAGTCAGTAAGTCTGTAAGTCAGTGAGTCTGTAAGTCAGTAAGTCTGTAAGTCAGTGAGTCTGTAAGTCAGTGAGTCTGTAAGTCAGCAAGTCTGTAAGTCAGCGAGTCTGCAAGTCAGCAAGTCTGTAAGTCAGTAAGTCTGTAAGTCAGTGAGTCTGTAAGTCAGTGAGTCTGTAAGTCAGTGAGTCTGTAAGTCAGTAAGTCTGTAAGTCAGTAAGTCTGTAAGTCAGTAAGTCTTAAAGTCAGTGAGTCTGTAAGTCAGTGAGTCTGTAAGTCAGT
>MUZC01001804.1:1194752-1205323 GCA_002072015.1 Radix auricularia | reverse complement strand
AGTCTGTAAGTCAGTGAGTCTGTAAGTCAGTGAGTCTGTAAGTCAGTGAGTCAACCCTTTTGACGCCCTAATAAATTCGCAGACTTCTAATCAATTTCAAACTAATAAATGAGAGAGACAGCTTGTATTGGGTAGGGGGAGGGGGTGGAGATTACTATGTAACAACAACAATACAAAAACAATGTCACTTTTACGAGAGAGAGAGAGAGAGAGAGAGAGAGAGTGAGAGAGAGAGAGAGAGAGGGAGAGAGAGAGAGATTTTATCGTAACAAAGTTCCCTATAAGGTTCGTTGGTAGTTTTGCTAAATAATAAAACTGGTGTCAGTGTTGCACAGCATGTATTTTTTGTCCAATATGTAACAAAATTTGTTACGCGGTAATTCTAAACTGCTGCGCGGCGTTGGTGAGATATCTGCATGGCCGCGCTGCCGCGCCGCTTAACAGGAACATTGATCGTAATGGTGACATTGGTATAGAGAGCAAATCGAAAGAGTGACATTGGGATAGAGAGTAAATCGAAACAATGACATTGGTACAGAGAGTAAATTGAAACAATGACATTGGTATAGAGAGTAAATTGAAACAATGACATTGGTACAGAGAGTAAATTGAAACAATGACATTGGTACAGAGAGTAAATTGAAACAATGACATTGGTATAGAGAATAAATTGAAATAGTGAAATTGGGATATAGTGTAAATCGTAAGATTGACGTAGGGATAGAGAGTATATTGTCTGTCTGGCATTTTGAACACTGGAATGGGCGAACTAGTATTGAGGCAAAGGTCAAACAATTCTTCTCACGGGCAGAAGCTGCAGGCGGTCCAGGTCCTAGTTAACACAAACGTTTTTTTAAATGTTACAACAGTAGGTTGACATGAAACTAAACTCGTGATACGAGGTCATACATACAGGGAATTTTTTGTGTCCCTTGGGATTTTACTTGGGTTATATCACGTGTACGCGCGTGCAGTGAGCTACTTGGTTGTTTAAAAATTTCATTTCCATTCTTATATTTTATGTGGTAATTGCCCCGTGTCCATCCAGTATAGCAACTGTTAAGTTTTTTTTGTTTTTTTTTTAAATTTTAAAAGTAATCGAATTATTTTTAGAGGTTTTATCCATTATTTATTTTTAAAAAAACCTTTTAAAACATATTTACACAAATAGTTTCATTACCTATTCGAACAATTAATAACGTTGATATAACCCACAAGTCCTGGGTTATAGCCTCTAAAACAAACAAACAAAAAAACAAAAAAACTAAAAAGGAAAAATAAATTCTCGTCCTGCTAAAAAAAGGACCAATTACTCGACAACCCTGACATGAGCTATTTACTCACCATTGATCAAAAGTAGGTCAGACTTTCTATATATAAACAAACAGAGCGGCAGCATAAACAACGATCGTTCGTTACAGGTGAGGCCCTGATCGGAGATAAACAAAGAGATATATCAACACGCCATCTTTACTTGTCTATTTCTTTGATTTCTCTTAAACAATATCCCGTACCGACCTCTCTCAGTTTAGCCCCTAGGTAAAACTTTGTACCGGTGCGGGGCAGGGAAGCTGGGCCAAGCGATAGGTTTCATGTGAGCCCCGGGTGAAAGTGGGTCAATCGTGTAACCCTACACCGAAATAGTCCGTCCGGGCGATGTTCCGTACAAGAGGGAATTTTTTTTTAAAAAAAAGCTTTGAGTACTTTTCCCAGAGCGTGTCTATTATCACACTGGCTGATAGCAACAACAGTTGTGTCAATAGCTCTGGGGGGGGGGGGGGGGGGGGGGAGTGTTTTCAGTTAAATAGATGCTTGCTTTTTTAATAACCTTTTAACTGACCGGAAAGAACAACAGTCAACCAAACCTTGAACGAACAAACAAAAGAAAGTCCCACTGACGCCAACTGGCACTGATAATGTGAAATAATCAATTTCAGTCTCAATGTCCAGTGCAGAGGTCTGTGCTCACACACTTGAATTTTCTGTGTTGGGTCGGCCATCATACATCTAACACCTTCCTTATCAACTATTTAAATCTAAAACATGCATGAATGATTAATAATTCGTGCGTACTGTGTTTAATGCTGACCAAATTATATGATTACCAAGCTTAAAACTCGTTATTTAACCATTTATAATAACAAACTCCAATGGTTTCTTTAGCTCCTTACTCTGAGGAGAGACAAAATCTTGTTGATTTAATAGTACCGGAGCTGTTTTAAAAAAAAAAGAATTGATTAATCCGGTAAAAAATTAATCACTTGTTCGATTAGTTTCGATTAATTATATTTTTATAACTCATATAATATAGATTACGTTAATTTGCAATTCAATATTTCGCAAAATCCGCTCAGTCGCGGTAATTCCATGGCTCCCAAATTTTGTGCCATAAAATAGCAAATTCGTTCGGCTATGCAAGAAATAAAGAAGAAAATATATTTTTGTTTCCATGACATTGTTAGAACAAGTGTCGCTGGTTAGATCAAACTGCTGCGATGATTCACTCTTGTCGGGTGCATGTAATCTTTCGGAAATGTGCCACAAATTAATACCGCTTTTTTTGCGGTGAAATAAAAAGAAACTCTGCTGTTCTTGGCACCGATGGAAAGAAACGAACCAAACAATTGATTAGCCGAATTCCGTTATAACTTCTCATCGTAAACGACGAGGGGGGAATATTTGCAGGACAGATGATTTATCGTTGATAAAACAGACCAGGCCCTGCCTCACCGCCCACCCCATTCCACCAGCACAAACACACAGTTCATGTATATATTATTCAACTGACAAGTTCAATAAGATCTTAAACCACATAACTAGACACAGTGAGAACTTCTCAGTGAGCAGACAGGCCATCGCCTAATCCAGGGAGTGGCAGAGCCTTTAAGACGGAAGAGCCAAAGATTACTATTTAATTAAAATGTTCCAATTGTTTAAAGATCCACTAAATCGAGTTTTGAAAATAAAATAATATACTTTCTTAAATGTATTGATTTGGAGAGCCACATGTTGCGGACCCTGGACAAATCCTATCAGTGATTGATTTTACCATTTGCTTAAACCTAGGATTATTTTTTTTTCATATTTCGCAGTGACATAGAATATCTGGACTTCCGAAGAGTCCCCATATCTCAAAGTGGTTAGGGCCCCATCAAGTCTAAATCCGGCCCCGAATCCAGTGCCCAGCACTTGAAGACGTACGCCTCCTTATCTACCACCAAAACGACATCAACGTCGTATACTTATATCACAACAAATAGCAGCTGCCGCAGACAGTGCGTCGATTATTTACCATGGGCATATGCCCCAATGCCACTGAATCTAAATGATGGTCCTCCCTCTATCTCTTATCTCTCACCTCCTCACTCTCGTTACCTCAATGACCTCGGTTAAATCTCTCCTCGCCTTCACCTTCACTTACTCGATCGCCTCTTCTCTTTATCTTCGTATCTTTCTGTTACTATTGCCGTCACACCTAGCCACCTCCCACCCTATCTCGTACTCTCTAATGTCACCAATAAATCATTTACTTTCTCTCGCTGCCCTCTCCGACACTCTCTCCTTTATTTTCTAAAGCATTTATTTCATTATTTCTCAAAAACCTGTTCGCTAATACATCTCTATTTTTCTCAATCATTCTTATGCCTATCAAACTAAACAACATCTTTTACTCTCCAATCTCAATTTACCCCCATAGAGCCCGAAAATTTTTGTGTGAGCTTATGCTCCTCGCTCACACACAAACACACATCTACACACACACACGAAAGAATGACATCATAGCTTATTTGGCTTCCTGGGCCCACAAATGTTGCTACGAGATTATCTCTCGTAAATCATCGCATGACCTTGAGCCCCTCACCACGTCCTCGCACGGGATCACCCCTTCCCACACGGCAAGTTATTGCTCGCGGGGCTGACCCCATTTCATGAGCTGCTCACAGCTGATTTCATTTGGGACGTATGGCCTGTATGGCATTATCCACTGCAAGACTGGGAAAACATGTCACCACCCCGTCATGCGTATCACTACGTACTACAAATCAGTAAATAAAAACATGACAGAATTACATCAAAACCTGTTTAACATTACATCATAATATAGTAGGCTAAGATCATGCATAAAAAGGCTTGTGGAGGTTGTTAATCTTTGGAGGTAGAAGAATTATATAAGCTACATTTTCTTCTCTAGATCGAGACGATCATATTTTATAATTATTAATTTCTTAAATTTTTCATTTGAATACATTGAAAGTTACTTACAATGATTTACGATTTAAATAAAATTCATGAAGTAGAAATGATTTTAGTATTTAAGATTACTGAATTGTAATTTACTTTTTATAAAGGAAAAAAATGAATTTCGTGAGTAATCTACAAAATATTTAGTCCTTTTCTAAATCAGTAAGACTTTTAAATAGTCTAAATTAATTTAAAATAAAAAAATTCCCAGAGAGCATCGTTAAAAGTATAATTTGAGATAAACACTAAACAGTCAATGTAACTTATTATAACTTAAAACAGTCAATGTAACTTATTATAACTTAAAACAGTCAATGTAACTTATTATAACTTAAAACAGTCAATTTAACTTATAATAAGTTCGCAATATTTGAAAAAAAGTCGGCACTTAATTGTTTCATTAAATTTCAATCTCGTCAAATTGCATTTCAGCAACAGAGGCGTATCTGGACATCACCAACAGAGGCGTATCTGGACATTTAGCGACAGAGGTGTATCTTGACATTCATCAACAGAGGTGTATCTGGACATCACCAACAGAGGCGTATCTGGACATTTAGCGACAGAGGCGTATCTTGACATTCACCAACAGAGGCGTATCTTGACATTCAGCGACAGAGGTGTATCTTGACATTCATCAACAGAGGTGTATCTTGACATTCAGTGACAGAGGTGTATCTTGACATTCAGTGACAGAGGTGTATCTTGACATTCAGTGACAGAGGTGTATCTTGACATTCACCATCAGAGGTGTATCTTGACATTCAGTGACATAGGTGTATCTTGACATTTAGCGACAGAGGTTTATCTTGACATTCACCAACAGAGGTGTATCTTGACATTCAGTGACAGGTGTATCTTGACATTCACCAACAGAGGTGTATCTTGACATTCACCAACAGAGGTGTATCTTGACATTCAGTGACAGAGGTGTATCTTTACATTTCACAAATGTTCGTTTTCCTGTTTTCATGTCAACATGTTCAGCTTGAGATGAAGGCCTGCGTAGAAAACTTGAAGCAAGACAAGACGATGTTCCCTGAGACTGGGAACTAGTTCGGGTAAAGAAGGAGCAGAAGTAAAAAGCAGACGACACCGCACAGGATGCTGTCTAGAAGAATGTGTGGGTCTGTCTGCTTAGAGATTTTTGTATGCAGCGGCGTCGTGTGGGTATATGCCGTCCGGAGCAGAACCCAGTTCCCCCTCCCCTCCTACCATTTAAAAATATGATGATACAATTTAACATTTTTTTTAATTGTTGGAAACTAATAACGACACTACATTTTTATGCTCTAAATAAATAGAACAGAATTTATAATTAATCTAAAATTGAAGATTTCTGCTTTTCCTCATGGCACAATAATAATAATAATAATCATAAACTTTATAATTTATATAGCGCTGTATCCCAGCAAGGAGCCGGGCTCGCAGCGCTTTACATGGAGATAATAACATACAAATACTAATTAAATAAACATTCATGTCATACTAAAGACATAAATGACAGCACGGTACATGCTACGTTAATCATTAAAAATAAAAGTTGTTTCATTAATTTTGAAAATAAATTTTAAAGATGAGTCAAAGATGTATCAAAGTTGTCAGCCATATCATTATCTAAGCGATAACAGCTCTAGATAAGTAAATCTTATTATACTAATTTGTATCGTAATTAATTTTTCATTGACTTAATTTTAGAGAAGCTTCCATCGCAGCTGGCATTACTCATGTCATTTCAAAGGAATATCCAAAGTAATAATTTTATATTAGACAGGGACATTTTGATCGTAAATAGCGTAATAAATTATAATAAATCACGTGGGTTTGATTATTTTTTTACCAGTAAGGTAAAACTAAATAGTCTTTGATTGACAGCACTATGAGAGATATTTTGATTTCAAATGCTCGAATTTGAAGGAAACATTTCAAATTTAAGTAGATTAGCTGATGTTAGGAAATCATATCTATTTTTTCTAAGTGTGTAATTACAAGAACTCTTTTAAATTTCTGTGCGGCAGGTGGAGGCACTGTGAGGAAGGTGGAGATACTGTGAGGAGGGTGGAGGTACTGTGCGGAGGAAGGAGGTACTGTCTGGGGGATGGAGGTACTGTGAGGAGGATGGATGTATTGTAAGGAGGGTGGAGGTACTTTGGGGAGGGTGGAGGTACTGTGAGGAGGGTGGAGGTACTGTCTGGGGGATGGAGGTACTGTGAGGAGGATGGAGGTACTGTAAGGAGGGTGGAGGTACTTTGGGGAGGGTGGAGGTACTGTGAGGAGGGTGTAGGTACTGTGAGGAGGATGGAGGTACTGTAAGGAGGGTGGAGGTACTTTGGGGAGGATGGAGGTACTGTCTGGGGGATGGAGGTACTGTGAGGAGGGTGGAGGTACTGTGAGGAGGATGGAGGTACTTTGGGGAGGGTGGAGGTACTGTGAGAAGGGTGGAGGTACTGTGAGGAGGGTGGAGGTACTGTGAGGAGGATGGAGGTACTGTAAGGAGGGTGGAGGTACTTTGGGGAGGGTGGAGGTACTGTGAGAAGGGTGGAGGTACTGTGAGGAGGATGGAGGTTCTGTGAGGAGGGTGGAGGTACTGTGAGGAGGATGGAGGTACTGTGAGGAGGGTGGCTGTACTGTGAGGAGGATGGAGGTTCTGTGAGGAGGGTGGAGGTACTGTGAGGAGGATGGAGGTACTGTGAGGAGGGTGGAGGTTCTGTGAGGAGGGTGGAGGTACTGTGAGGAGGGTGGAGGTACTGTGAGGAGGGTGGAGGTACTGTGAGGAGGGTGGCTGTACTGTGAGGAGGATGGAGGTACTGTGAGAAGGGTGGCTGTACTGTGAGGAGGATGGAGGTACTGTAAGGAGGGTGGAGGTACTGTAAGGAGGGTGGAGGTACTTTGGGGAGGGTGGAGGTACTGTGAGGAGGATGGAGGTTCTGTGAGGAGGGTGGAGGTACTGTGAGGAGGATGGAGGTACTGTGAGGAGGGTGGCTGTACTGTGAGGAGGATGGAGGTACTGTGAGAAGGGTGGCTGTACTGTGAGGAGGATGGAGGTACTGTAAGGAGGGTGGAGGTACTGTAAGTAGGGTGGAGGTACTTTGGGGAGGGTGGAGGTACTGTGAGGAAGGTGAAGGTACCGTGAAAAGGGTGGAGGTACTGTGAGTAGGGTGGAGGTACTGTGAGTAGGGTGGAGGTACTGTGAGGAGGGTAGAGGTACTGTGGGGAGGGTAGAAGGTGGAGGTACTGTGAGGAGGGTGGAGGTACTGTGAGGAGGGTGGAGGTACTGTGAGAAGGGTGGAGGTACTTTGGGGAGGGTGGAGGTACGGTGAGGAGGTTGGAGGTACTGTGAGGAAGGTGAACGTACCGTGAAAAGGGTGGAGGTACTGTGAGGAGGGTGGAGGTACTGTGAGGAGGGTGGAGGTACTGTTGGGACGGTGGAGGTACTGCGAGGAGGGTGGTGGTACTGTGAGGAGGGTGGAGGTACTGTGCTGAGGGTGGAGGTACTGAGCTGTAAATCGAAAGGTTTAGGAGTTCGAAGGCTTGGATCCCAGAGATTACCGACAACCCTCTCTCCAGACTACTCAGATTTATTCAATAGTTTGCGAGATAACAATCGCTACGGCTAAGACCTCATGAGTGTGTGTTGGCATCTTATCCTGAAAAGTTCGCATTTTCTTGTTTTCTGATAACCCCTCCCTCCACTCAACCCAACCAATCAGATCGTTTTGTTAAAAGTTTAAATATCTCACACGATAACCCCTCACGCCCTCGCCTAATCTCGTTGATCATTTCTCAATTCCCTCAACGGTTCCAAACGATCCCCCAATAATTTCCAAACCATTAGGGCCCTCCGTCCTGATCCCTCCTTACACACATCCACACTCACGTGATGACCATTCCTTGATTATTTGTTGAAGTGGGCCAAGAAAGGAAGCAGTCATGTTTCACTGACGTGATATAAGCCGTAGAGAGAGGGACAGGTTTAAGGCATCGTAACAGATAGGAGAAATGACCGCAGCATGATAGGTCAGACTTGATGTATCGGAACCTGGCATGTTGCTAGGTCGTAAAACATTATATAAAATACCACCTATGGTATACAACATACATCATCAGAAGTCCATACAACATACATCATCGGTAGTCCATACAACATACATCATCAGTGGCCCATACTACATACATCATCAGTGGTCCATACAACATACATAATCCGTGGTCCATACAACATACATCATCCGTAGGCCATACAACATACATCATCCGTGGTCCATACAACATACATCATCCGTAGGCCATACAACATACATCATCCGTGGTCCATACGGTATAAAAAAACAAATTACACAGACTATTTGTGTAAGGAAACAATAAATTAAAGCTTTATTATCAACTTATACAAATAATTATGATATATTAATCCATACGGTATACACCATCCGTGGTCCATACAACATACATCATCCGTAGTCCATACGGTATACACCATCCGTGGTCCATACAACATACATCATCCGTGGTCCATACAACATACATCATCCGTAGGCCATACAACATACATCATCCGTGGTCCATACAACATACATCATCCGTCGTCCATACAACATACAGCATCCGTAGGCCATACAGTATGCACCATCCGTAAGCCATACAACATACACCATCCATGGTCCATACAACATACACCATCCATGGTCCATACAACATACATCATCCGTAGTCCATACAGTATACAACATCCGTGGTCCTTACAACATACATCATCCGTGGTCCATACAACATACATCATCCGTAGTCCATACAGTATACACCATCCATGGTCCATACAACATACATCATCCGTAGGTCATACAACACTGTCTTCCCATTATTGACTACAAGTATTTGTTTAATCTCAAAGTATCCGCCATTCCCCCCCCCTTCTCTTCTTTCATTATTTCTCCCCAAACCCTTTCCTTTCCAAAAAATAAAAAAGTCTCCATTCATTAATTGCCTATTTCCCTCCCCCCCTCCAGCGACGCATTTTTTCGCTCACGCTCTCTACCTCTTTTTTTATGTTCCTCCCTAGCCGATCCCTTCTCTGAATGACTTACTTGATGTCTTCCAATTCTCGAAACTTCTTTCCTTCTCTTTCACCCTCACCACATCGCTCTCACTTTCTCGCAATCTCAATATCACCCACTCTCTTGTAGCCCTTCTCTGAACATCTCTTAATCCCCCTCTCTTCCCCCATCTCTCTCTCTCTCTCTCTCTCTGAAGAATATCAAATAAAAGCATCAATAGATCTACATCTTGCCTAGTTTTCTAGTCTAAAAATAAGTTTTCACCGTTTCTAGATCCCCCCCCCCCAATTTTTACTCACATTTTAAAAGGGAAAAAAAAAAAGGAGGAAACCTTCGGGTATTCCCGTTGCCCTCGGTGCGAAGCTTTTGAAGGGATTAAGTGGGATTATCGGAGCCAACACTTAAGGTGTGAGGTGGTCTCGATGTAATGCCTGTATTCTTCGCTCCCCGGCGCTGATATTTTCTTTATGGATCAGAGGCAGCTGACAGGGCGGTGACAATACACAACAGAACGTGGCGGGAGAAAAGAAAGTTTCTCGCCCAGTGTTTCTTTAACCCTGGGGCTCGCGGAGGTTCCTAAAATAATTTTTTTTGGTGCTGCTAGAACTGTCAACATGACAAAGTGTACGTAACTGGTAGTCGGTTAAGTTGTTTGCTCTTTAATCGTAGTTGGAGATCAAATTAACAAATGCTGTATTCGAGTTTTCGGCAATGCATCGCTATGTATAGACTCGATTCTCACATAATAATAGTTTTGAAAATTTTAAACTGCTGCACAGAAGTTATACTTCAATTTTATTTGTATATTTGTTTTAACAGCAGAGCTGTGCGCAGAATTTTGTGGTCTATCCGCTCAGCCACAGGAAGTCAGTGTAAATATCTATAAGCCGGTTTAAACCGGTTAATGTGGCCAGACTTTCTGATCCTCAATACGATCCTCTCTTTAGCGGTTTGTACTTTCCGCAGAAAATGCCATTGGTCATCCCTACAGACTACCGTCGCAGTAATCCAGTCTGGTTTGTATTTAGATGAAACTGCTGCAGTGTTTGCTTTTCGTTAATTCACTTGAGGACATAACTGACCCAGGACTTAAGGACACAACTGACCCAGGTATTGAGGACACAACTGACCCAGGTATTGAGGACACAACTGACCCAGGACTTGAGGACACAACTGACCCAGGTATTAAGGACACAACTGACCCAGGTATTGAGGACACAACTGACCAAGGACTTGAAGACACAACTGACCCAGGTATTGAGGACACCGCTCTCT
>MUZC01001804.1:1174028-1192543 GCA_002072015.1 Radix auricularia | reverse complement strand
ATTGAGGACACATCTGACCCAGGTATTGAGGACACAACTGACCCAGGACTTAAGGACACAACTGACCCAGCAGTGATATTTACGTTAACGAGAATAAGAATAAGAACGAAAATTATTGGAAATTCGTTAACGATAACGATAATAAGAACAAAAATTATTTTGAGAACGGTAATAGAATAGAAATAAAAATTAATTTTCATGAATAGAATAGTAACAATAACGAAAATTATTATTGAACGAATATCTCGTGGAATATGTTCCGCCATTTGCGCCGAATTCCGTGTTTTAATGTTGACGTATTCGTCCAGTCATTTCCGTCAAAATCCATATTTTGTATTATAGTAAAGTAAAGCGCTAAAGCATTTCTTCATGATCGGTTACTTCCGTTTCAAAACTTTCGCCGGTTTATTTTTTCGATTTATATTTGTGATTTATTTTGGACGAGTAAAGTTTGTTTCTGAGGACAATGAGTTCATTATCAAGGATGTTAGCTGGACGAAAGAAGGAGAGTCTGGTGTGGGATTACTTTACATATATGGAGCAGGAAGGAAAGTGAAATGTAAAGTTGTTATTGTGAAGACTAATAGCGAGTGTGGTGCTTTGTTGGCAGGTAAAAACAGTACAAATATGCTGTCGCACCTCCGTAGATTACATAAGCAGGAGTATGAGCAGTATGTAAAAGCAACAGAGGCGAGATCATTAAAGACAAAACCAAAGAAAGCGACGGTGTGCAAAAATGCGACTCAGACATTGGCTGATTGCATTCAACGTAAAATCGTATCCTGGTCAACAGAGTCACAGGAGTATCAACAGCGTTTGTCCAGTGTGATGGACATGTTGATAGACACCTGCTATCCGGTCACAGTGGTTGACAAGCCGTCATTCAGACACATGATTAAAACTCTTGATCCAAAGTTCCTTCTTCCTGGTTAGTTTTTTAAGTGTTAAGTACTTAGCAGTTCATAAATTCATTATTTCATATTCTTTATGAACACCTTTATACATAGCTTATATCTTATACATATGTATCTTAGTTTCTGGCTTGGCTGTAAAATTTTTTAAAGTTAACTATGGACTTTGTCAAATAAACAATGTCACAATATTAGCCACCACTGTTCTTTAAGATATTTTTGTTTATTGCTTTCTAGCGTCGTCGACAATAAACAAGACATTTACTGAACTGATCACTCTGAAGTCGGTTAGCATAAGGGCCTTACTTGATCGAGCACGCTGGATAACCATATGCCTAGATGGATGGTCGAAGCCAGGATTGTCATCTTCATTCGTTGGAATTTCAGCATGTTTTTTTTACCCAGAAACGTCTACTCCGATTCATGCTTTTTTGAATTTGACCGAGATTGAACATCCTCACACCGGTGAAAGACTGGCAGCATGTCTTGACAGCAGTCTCACATTATGGAATATAGCTCCTGAGAAAGTTTTATTGGTCATATGCGATAATGGAGCAAATATAGTAAAGGCTGTTACCATATTGCAAAAGAAGCACTAGGTAATGCGGCATTTTACTTCATTTCCATTTCCGAATAATTGTGGATTTTGTTTTTGTGTTTATAAATTTTGAGATCAGCTTAAATGGTAAAGGAATTCTTGTTTTGGTGATAGATTCTTTTGTTTTCGTGGTCAATTTACTCACAAAAATTTCAGTATTGATTATTGAACTGATGAAATGGAAAAAATCTGGGTTCATAATAAATTGAAGATAATTGTTCAAGGTTGTATGTTCGTCTTATTTCAGGAACAAAATGATAACCAAGTGTCAGAAAGCGACGTTGAGGATGAAGAGGTTGAAACCAGTAACACTTCAGAAAGTTAAGATGGCGATGATGGCCATGCTCCTGAGAATATAAACGAGGAAGACAAACTTGATCTTCCAGAACACGTGCCGCTAAGACGGCTGGCATGTTTGGCACATACTTTACAGCTCATAATCAAACCAGTTTACAGCCATTACGATGTCCTGCTAGCCAAGACTCGTAATCTCGTCAGTCGCATCAGAAAATCTGGTGTTGCTACAGAGAAGTTAGTAAAGATTTGTGGAAAAACAGTTATTTCCGACTGTGTCACAAGGTGGAGCAGCACCTATACCATGATCAAACGTTTAATCACAATCAAGAACGCAGTTAACGAGATTCTGACTGGCCTTGGTAAGGAATGTATCTTGTAATTCTTTGTATAATATTAATTTTGTTTGTTCTGTAACTTCTGTCTTTTTTGTTTGTTCTGACATTTTGTACATTCCGTCATTGTGATTGCAAGTTTAAACTAAAATGTATGCTTGACAAACTGGGTAACAGACTTTCTTTTGGGTAATCTCCCATTGAAGTTTTATCTTTCTGGCATATTGCAGGCATGGATTCCTTGCTTCCAAGTGAATGGCTTAGGCTTGAAGAGGTTGTCACCCTGCTGGAACCATTTGCGGCACAGACAGATATTCTGCAGTCCGACACCCAATCACTGTCTACTATCATCCCATCACTGGTAAATCTGGAATGTCATCTTGAACAGTCCCCAGCACCGAAGATCCTAACAAGCAAGCTTCTGCGTGATTTTAGAAGCAGATTTGAATTCATTTTAAATCCTGAATGTATCAGTTTTAATCCTTTGCCTGCTGCTGCATGCCTACTTGATCCTAGCCTTGCTGATGTTCTTTTCTCACCCGACTTGTCACCACTTTTAAATGCTGCAAAAATGATCATCTATACACTAATTGGTTCAGCGTCATCCTCATCTTCATCTGAGATTCCATTGGAACCTGGTTTATCTTCACCTCCTCCAGCACTGCAAAGGTTCAAGTTTCTCGCTACCCGGCTTGTTGAAAATGCCACAACTTCATCACCAAGTCAGGACACTGTACAATGTCAGTTGAATCGATATATAACAGACACTACAGACAGGAATACTTGTACAACGACAACGGATTCTCTGGTATTCTGGCAAAACAGAAAAGCAACTTACAAAAAACTGTCAAAAATCGCTGAGGATTTGTTAACGGCACCTGCTTCGCAGGCATACGTAGAACGAATCTTTTCTCTGTGTGGAATGTTAACCACTGGGAGGCGAAATAGAATGCAAAAATCCCTTGAAATGAGGGTCTTTTTGAAATTAAACAAGAACATTGCTCAACTGTGATAAGCTTGTTCTTATTTTATCACTGATAACTCAAACTGTTGGAACATTGTGTCTGATGAACAGCTGACTCATTTTTAATTTCTTATGTAGATAAATTAGACTGTAAAAATGTAGAACTTGATAGTTGATACTGGATAGAAGCAGCTATCTATATGATAGCTATAAAGTGTTTTATTGAAATAAAGTTGTTATGAATATTCAAATTCGTGAAGTTCGACTGTTCGACCCTCGATTATGAAAATAACAATTGAAAATATTTCAGAACTTGAATAAGAATAAGAATAGAAATTAATTACAGCGAATAGAATAAAAATAAGAATTGAAATTATTTTTAGAACTGAAATATCACTGTGACCCAGGTATTGAGGACACAACTGACCCAGGACTTAAGGACACAACTGACCCAGGTATTGAGGACACAACTGACCCAGGACTTAAGGACACAACTGACCCAGGTATTGAGGTCACAACTGACCCATGACTTAAGGACACAACTGACCCAGGTATTGAGGACACAACTGACCCAGGACTTGAGGACACAACTGACCCAGGACTTGAGGACACAACTGACTCAGGTATTGAGGACACAACTGACCCAGGACGTGAGGACACAACTGACCCAAGACTTGAGGACACAACTGACCCAGGACTTGAGGACACAACTGACCCAGGACTTGAGGACACAACTGACCCAGGACGTGAGGACATAACTGACCCAAGACTCGAGGACACAACTGACCCAGGACTTGAGGACACAACTGACCCAGGTATTGAGGACACAACTGACCCAGGACGTGAAGACACAACTGACCCAGGACTTGAGGACACAACTGACCCAGGACGTGAGGACACAATTGACCCAGGACGTGAGGACACAATTGACCCAGGACGTGAGGACACAACTGACCCAGGACGTGAGGACACAATTGACCCAGGACGCGAAGATTTAAAAAAAAACTTGACCACACAAGCAGTATGTGAGGTCGACGTGTGTTTATTGACGATATAGAAAGTCTGTATATAAATCTATACATAGATCTCTAACATTGCTGTCAGTGATGTCAAAAATAGCAAATTTGTTCGATGTTATGACTGCTTTCCAAAGATTGGTTTCAGAGCAGCCAATGATGATTGCGTGTATCTCATCATAAATAATATAAAAGCCCAGGTCACTCACTGGATGTGGAACGCTGAGGAGCGATGTACGACAGTCTATAGCAGTTGAAAAAATCGTGTGGTGATTAGCGCTGTAAAAATATTTAATATGATGACGTCATTGTTTGGTGTGCATCGGTGCGCAAAATACAACCCCTATTATTAAATACTTTGCGTACATTTCAGAAAGTTTAATATTTCGTATTTATCAAAAAAGGACAAGTTAGTTGGGCTTTTGAAAAAGGTTGGCGCCGTAGGCGCCCTAAAAAAAGGGGGCGCCGCAGGCGCCACGGCGCAATCTAGTCTTTAATATTAAACAGTTTTATTTTCATTAAGCAAATTAACTTGAAAAGAAACGAAACGCATTAGTTAATATTTACCGTAAACTAAGTCCAAATGATGATGTTAAATACACCAAATCTTACAGTATGAAAATCAAAATGACGAGAATAATACACGGTTTCACTTTGAGGTCATCATCAAACACAATATCTCACATCACCAGATAGTTGTGTGTGCTACAGACCACACTACCGGCGTCAGATGATCTCAAGCGTGCAGCAGATCTCCAGAGAAACTCTGATGTGAGAACTATTCGCCCATTGATGTTCCGACAGATTACACTTGTTGACGTCCTCTGTGCGGGAACCCGTTTGTAAACCTCTTCCACCTGTTGGGTTTATGTAAGCGCATAACGGGCGAACATAAACAAGGTAACCAAGTGGTCCTCAAATTTGACAGCTTGTGCGCTTTATAATATCTTCAAATTAATTAATTTAAAAAAAAATTTTTTTTTAATTATTTTTTTTTAAAATTAAGGACAATATAAAAAAAAGATAAAATAAACATAAGTATACATAACTTTGACCCATCGCTACAAACAATGGCAGCTAGAGACACCACACTCACTCAACTTCACATACAATAGCGGGAACAATGCGTGAATTTCCATACACTAGCATTACTTTAAAAAAAAATACTAAGCAAATTAAACACCTTTAAACCTGTTTTTCTTATTTGGTTAACGCGAAGTATGTCCACCGTGACGTCACGGTCATGGCGGCCTTCTTTGTTGTTATAGTACATCCTTTAAAAAGCTTTAAAATTAAAATTTTATAGCTATACCTAACCCAAACCCTAAAACCTTCAATTTTCCGAAAATTCTAAAGCTATACCTAACTCAAACCCTAAAACCTTCCATTTTTGAAAATCCTTTTAGAATTTATAGAACTGTCTTTTCCAGCAACCGGTAGTGTTGTGACGTCACGGTCGACATACTTCGCTTCAGCCTCTTATTTTTCCCCCTTCAAACCCCTATGTAAATGACATAATTAATATCTTTTCATTCTGTTTATTTGTTTTAGCAGCGTTAGTGTGGCACTCAAGCAACTTTGTTCTCTCTAACTTTGCAAGTATATCCTTTCCTCTATTTCAGGGGCCTCCAGACTTTTCTGCCGGAGGGCCGCCTTAACTGTCAAACAGTAGTTTGGGATTCCAGTTCCAAATGATACTATTTGAGAATGTCCAATGATTCCCGCACGCCCTGTTTCAAATGTTACTATTTGAGAACCTCCGATGATTCCCACATGCCTAGTTACAAACGTTACTATTTGAGAACCTCCCATGATTCCAGCACGCCCAGTTACAAACGTTACTATTTGAGAACCTCCAATGATTCCCGCATGCCTAGTTACAAACGTTACTATTTGAGAACCTCCCATGATTCCAGCACGCCTAGTTACAAATGTTACTATTTGAGAACCTCCAATGATTCCAGCACGCACAGTTACAAACGTTACTATTTGAGAACCTCCAATGATTCCCGCATGCCTAGTTACAAACGTTACTATTTGAGAACCTCCCATGATTCCAGCACGCCTAGTTACAAAAGCTGCCATCAATCAAAAGAACAAAGGGACGGCACGCCACGTGGCTCATCTCGGGTGGTCAATGGAAGAATCACTTCCGCCCTGTACGTCATTAGAAACTTCGCACATGCGCAAATTGTCGGTTGGTAATAAATGAAAATACGCTTTACTCATTTGATGAGTTTAATCTAGACCGGAATATGATCAAGATTGGGGACCGTTGATGTAATCTGGACCAGAGATATAATCTAGACCGGAATGTGATCAAGACTGGGGACCGTTGATGTAATCTGGACCAGAGATATAATCTGGACGAGAGATTATAATTTGGACCAGAGATATAATCTGGGCCGGGGATATATCTAAATAGGTGATATAATCTAGATCGAGGATATGATCTAGACCAGTGGTTCCCAAACTTTTTTGACCCATGGACCCCTTTTAATAGGCAAAATTTGCCCACGGACCCCCCAAGTGAAAAAAATGCATGAATGCATAGTACACAAAATACAAACTTAAAAAAAGCAAAATTTTGATGAAGAAGTATTATTAGGCCTACAACTTAATATTAAAATTTAAAACAATTAATGACCCAGATGAATGTCATTAGAATTTTTATGAGTAAAAGTATGTCCGACTCAAGGTTTGTGAGTAGCAACCACATATTGGTTTTGCGAGTGCGTGTGAGTGAGAGTGAGTGAGTGTGATGATGTTGATAGCGGCATTAAATCCAAATGGGAAGACGTGATTTCAGCAGTCAACTTCTGTTCAATAACCCTCAATGCACGATATAAAATTGGGATCTGTTTTTGTTACGACAATTTGTGGGATCCTTGTTCAAACATTGGTTTGAGTTTCTCTTTTGTAGATAATTCAATAAGCTGCTCCTGTATTCCTCCTGTATTATGTGTGTATTTCACTATGTTCGGGATCTGAGTTCGTCCACACGCAAAGGGTTCAACATCCAGTTAGGAATATTCAAGAGAAGGATATATTTAAATCTTTGGTTCAGACTACTTGAAGGTCCATTAAGTGTTAACAGTAAGCAAGCAAGTCTTCATCTCTGCTTTGCAATTTTGAAAGATTCGGAAACAGAACATCTTCCCAAAACTGAAGATTTGCTACAAACGCAGATATTTTAATCTTTTAGTTTTGATTCATTGACATTGGTTACCTTCATGTTCAAATAAGTTTTTTCAAATTTGGCAAATAGATCCGTTATAAAGGGATATGCTTCATTGTCTTTGCTTCAAGGAGTTTTCAACAGTGAATCAAAGAGAGCATAACACTGATTTAAATGTGAACCTTTTGATAACCAACGTACTTTTATGTGAATAAGTGAATAAGTAAACAATATTAGTCTTCATTATAGTCCGTACAATGTTTAGCAAACAATCTCTCACTAAAGACATTACTTTTGATTTTATTAACTGCACTATATAATGAAGTGATCCATGCAAACTTTTATGAAGCTATTTTGCGCATAATTGATGTCAATTAATGTCACAATCTACTGAATATACATTCGCTATAGCTTGTTTTAAAAATGCCATAAAGTCAAGAGTATAGTGACTATAGCCTTAACTTCAGAAATCTTTTTAATTCGGTAAATAACGTTTCACCTTAAGTATCTGTTTCCAAACCTTTAGCCATAATTCAAATATTTAACAACACTGTCTGCACTTTTTCTTCGGCTCACTCATGGTCATATCTGTTGTAACAAACCACTATAAATAATTATTAACTTTTTCAATAGAATGCTGCAGTAAGTCCCTTTTGAAAAAAACATTTGATTATAAGGTACCATTTAGATACATATTATTTCCCGACACATCGAAAATTGCCTACTTTGCAACCCTCAGCGATTCACGATACTTTTTTCTGACCTACTTACGCATCAAATTTGAACTTTCAATAAACCAACTATTTTGATTTGTTATAGCTGTGGAAATAACATTAGCTTGACTTCCTTTTCTAGGTGAAAAAAAATCGTATTCCATGACTGATAACAAATAATATCGTTATATTAGTAGAAAAAGCACTGAGATGCTGTTTTATAAATTGTTAGGTATTAAAATTTTCTTAATAAAGATATGAATCAAAATTGTATTATTTTATATCAAACCTTACGCGGACCCCCTGACGCTGTTCAGGGACCCCCAAATCAATCAAAACTTTCCAAGGAACCATCAGAACGGTCCCAGGGACCCCTGGGGATCCGTATGGACCACTTTGGGAATTACTGCCTTAGACAAATACGACTTATCGACACCTCAAAATTTACCCAACCCTGCAATCATCGTCATTTCCGTTAAAAGATCGTATTTTTATGACCTACATATAGGGTCTCGCCTTTCTCACGCACAAACCTTGACATACCTTTCATTTAAACAAGCATTTTGATTGGTTACAGCTGTGGAAATATCGTAGTTTTTTTCTTTTTATAGGTCAAGAAAGTTTATTTTACTCATGACCTAAAACCCGCTACTACAGTATTCATTTTTCTTTATTTTGATTTCCGTAATATTATTTTAAACATGTAATTTTATTATTTTCCTACTTGAGCTTCCGCGGACCCCCTGACGTTGTTCAGGGACCCTCAAATTAATTTTAAGTTTCCACGGACCCCCTGAACGGTTCCGCGGACCCCTGGGGGTCCGTAGGGACCACTTTGGGAACCACTGATCTAGACTGAGGTGATAATATAAACTTGCGACAAAATCTACACCTGGTAGATTAATTCGACTGGAAGCAAATCTAGACTCTTGGAGATAAGCTAAGCGAGGGCATAATCTAGACAAAGAAGATACTCTAAATTGACCCACAATATGGACACAAATCTTATAGAATATGTCCCAAGTAAGCTGTCACCCACAATATGGACATAAATTTGTAGAATATGTCCCAAGTAAGCTGTCACCCACAATATGGACATAAATCTTGTAGAATATGTCCCAAGTAAGCTGTCACCCACAATATGGACATACATCTTGTAGAATATGTCCCAAGTAAGCTGTCACCCACAATATGGATACAAATCTGGTAGAAAAATATTCCCAAGGAAGCCGTCACCCACAATATGGACACAAATCTGGTAGAAAAATATTCCCAAGTAAGCCGTCACCCACAATATGGACACAGCGGATATATATGTCACAAACTGTGATCTTGTCGTGGTCTGGAATCACTGCGAGCAACTCTTCCATCCCTTGGTAACTGTGAACAACACGACGTAATATATCACTTACTGCGCAGTATCAGTAACATGTGTTCGAAGTAAGAGCTACTGGGTAATCATGGAAGTATTCAGCTTTCTGGACCAGGTGGATCATAAATGTTACCTGCCATTTTAGAAATGCATCGTACCACTCAGTTGCGCAATGGGTCATTCTTTTCCGGGCATGCACTGCTTTCAGTCTGGAGAATGTTCTTCTTGGAGTACACGCTTTCTTTAAAAGCATTTCAGTCTTAGATGTCATCTCGCTCACCACGTAACTAACTTCGACTAGTGCAATGCTTCTAAATTATTTTCTGTCATCCCCAAAATTAGTTGGCAATTATTTTCTGTCATGCCAACCCCCCCCCTTTTTTTTTACAGGGAGAAGAAAACATTTCGCGCCCCAGCGTTACTGTTTATAGTATCAATTGTCTATAAAATTGTTATAAGTACACCTATGCTGAGGTCAAACTAGCCCCCCCCCCCTTGACGGCACCTCGCTCCCCTCTGAGGGGCACCCCCTACTATTTAAGAACCACTGGACTAGTGTAGCAATATCTCGTGAGCTGTCTTGTAAATTCTTTGTGTTTCAGTAATACACGTTTAAACTTAAGTGACTACTACAAGTACATTGAATTAAGTCATATATAAAAAAACTTTTAAAAATAATATGTTACTTTTTATTAAATTACTTGTTAGCTGTTGAAAAACTTTGTAAAGATTCGAGAGAAAGATTGAAGTAAATTTACAAGTAACTAACACAATGCTGCGCACAAAATTAGTTGGCAAATATTCATCCAATTAGCGGTATTCTGAAATCGCGTATCACTTAACTGCTCATTGAGAGAATAGGAAACTTACACAATAAATAACATTGCAGTAGTTCAACATTGGAATCGCGATTTATGAAGTAATTTCTAAAGAATGGAGTATATGTTGCTTAATATTTTATAATAACGAAGAAATATGTATTTGAAATGAGAAATCAGAAGTCAAATTAACTCGAAAGTCGTAACTATGTGCCCTTCAATATTGAACAATAAATGGATACAGGGCAACTTAGCACACTTGTAGTTTTTGTTTCTTTGCACATGGCACAGACAAAGGAACCTTCGTGGGAACACGGGTGTCAAGTAGCTGTTTGAAAATGATATCTTCCTTGACTAAGTTGTCGCGAGGGTTGATAGTTTTGGAAACTACCATAATTCCAAACACATTTTTACAAATCCATTAACTATGCCACACTGTACATAAATCATGGATAGTGTTGGATACAAGAGTCTCCAGTATAGGAGGGTCAGTAGTATAAAGATAACTATAAATTGACCGTACAGCCGAATATACCTTCACTAACACTAAGTGACGGAATAGGTGCTCTTGAGTAATGATAAATTCTATTCTAAGCTTTAAAAAAATTAAGAAGTACAAAATAAACGCAATTTTGATTTTACGTATAAAATAATTATTTCTCCTTACTCTAGCCGACTCTAGCCATTCCACTCCCCCATTTCCCTCCCATTTTCCCTTCTTTCCGTGGCAAGCCCATTTGTCTGACCTGCTAATGACCAGCTATCGTCTGTAGTTACATCAAGTTTAAAGAATTTTAATTCATAACGAAAGCTGGTGAAATCCTTCCTTAAATATCTCTGGGAATGAATGTAAACATAATTATATGTTGGGCCAGCCACAATGTACTTGGGTTGAACAAAAAAATCAAGAAGAGCAAAGAGATAAAAGGAGACGAGATTTGTAACCAGTTTCAAAGTTCGGTCTCAGTTTCAACGGAGATTCGGTTTCTAATGGCGAGCTTGACTGCGATCCCAATTGGGCCATCACTTGACTTCCTGGGAACTTTCTCTGCCATCAAACAACTGCCTGGCCAGATTGGCTCTAAGGAGGACGTTGGTCGCGCTGATGGCTGGTTAAATGGATGGGGGCAATTTTCTCACTGGATTATTGGATGGGGCTAATGACTCACTGGATGAAGAGATTTTAAAAATAAATTGACCGGTATCAGTACCCTGGTATGTGTCGTTAGTCAGGGGCGGTACCAGCAGAGTTGAATGGATGGGTGATTGGAAGATGGGGGGATTTAAGGGGGCGAAATGGAATTGTAGGAGGCAAGGAGAGGGGGTGGGTCTGTGGATTACACTAAAGAACGTTCAACGTTTGTGCAATTAATCAGAATTAGATACTGAAAAATATATACCTGTATCTCGGTATAAAAATGTTTCAAATATATCGCTATTTTTGTGTCTTCACCTATGCTAATCAATGTAACTTGTCTCCACATAGGTTTTTTCTGTATTTCCATGGATACTTCAGTCTCCCCATTGGTACTTCTGTCTCCACATAGGTATTTCTGTCTCCACATAGGTATTTCTGCCTCCACATAGGTATTTCTGCCTCCACATAGGTATTTCTGTCTCCACATAGGTATTTCTGCCTCCACATAGGTTTTTTTTGTCTCCACATAGGTATTTCTGTCTCCACATAGGTATTTCTGCCTCCACATAGGTATTTCTGTCTCCACGTAGGTATTTCTGTCTCCACATTTTAGCTATTCTTGTCTTCCATTTGTCAATAAACGCAGTCACTTCTTATCATATTTACGTCTGACTGTATCAAGGTAGAAAATAATGGAAAATGTTTTTGAAGTCTTAAAATAAATCATTTAATATCATTGACACCAACATGTTTTCGATCGCTTGTGTTGTTATTACTATGTAGCTAAATAGCCGCTGGATAAAATAACAACTAACGAGTATCAAATACATGCTAGAAATAGATCTTTTTGACATTTTAATGTGCTGAGCATCCCAATATTATTTTAGGCTTAGGACGCAAAGGTCATGGTCATTGAATGAAGTTGTAAGGAACTGATAGGATAAACAATAATTTTAACATAGCCAGTGATGAACTTCTTCACGACTCTAAAATGACCTGGATTAAAAAAAAATTATCTAAAAATAGAATATACATACATTTGGCAAAACGGGAGCACCACCCTCCTCTTACCCCGCCCTAACAAAGCCACACCATTCCTCCACCCCCNCCCCCCCCCCCCCCCCCAAACTATAAACTCCAAGAATCCCGAAGTCCCACAACTGTCGGCCAAATGAGAATTTGTGCAGCTGCCAGAATTGATGAGGAGCAAAGTCCCCGGCGCAATCCCCTTCCCTTAAAGTGAAGTGTTTACATTTTGAACTTAACGACGCCCACTCGAGGGGCAGACCATCGCAGCGGTGCTGGAGTTGTGTTTCTTGGGTGAATACAGGAACTTTAATATCTTGATACCGTCATGATTGTGTTATGTAATGATTGTGTTATATAATGATTGTGTTATATGATTGTGCTATATAATGATTGTTTATGTAATTAGTGAAGCATTGGGCATGTTCACTCAAACGCCATTGTTTATGTTATTTTTTGTATGGTATTGTCTATGTTATAGTCAATTTTATGGCCAATGTTATTGTTTATCTTATTGTTTATGTCACCCTTTATCCCACTCCTCATATCTATGTTCATGCTATTTTAATGCCGTTTTAAGATATATTTGAAGAGGCGTATAATTTGAGTTTTAAAAAATGGAATAGCTTTTGTACCAACTTTTGACATGTACTTGCAGTTAGACAGTCACGATAATCCAATGTTTACAGCACGATAGTCACGTGATCACGGCTGTAAGAAATACGTTTAGTTGTTTATGTGCCAGGAAGACCAACTGAACGCATTTTGTCTACAGTCTAAGAACCCCTCTAGCACGGACCTGAGGATTACCTTAAATTCTTGGAAAAGAAGAGAAGACATTTTGAACACTCTCTGACTTTGCTGTAAAAATTAGCAAATTTCTTCTTTCTCACTTTTTTACTTTCCCTTATTCATCCCCCCCCCCTCTTTCTCTCCCCTCTTTCTCCTTTATTTTTCCTAATTTTCAAATAAAATTTCTTACAAAGCTAATATTTTAACAGACAACATTTTGAGTTTCGTTATTAAAAACGAAATCCCGTTTATTTATTTCACTCATTTGAGTCAGTTCAAGAACTCTCAGCAATACAACATGGCAAAGACAAGAGTCCAATAAACATGAACCTAACCAAGCTGATCGACAGTAAAAAAAAAAAAAGCTGTCACTTTAAATAAAGTAGATCTACACAAACACTCGATTCAGATTGGAATCAAATCAAATGGGAAACTCTGGTCTGGCCCAACACGCGATCTTTTGCTACACGATTCATCTTTTCAATCGACCCGTACCGCCAATTTTAAGAAGTTCCACTTTGTGAAACATTTCCTGTCTTGCGTGCCTTCAATTAACTTGCAAACAACCAGCCAAAGTTAAATGTAACCGGCTAAGTGTGGCTATCACATGGGCCGACATGGGGCTAACACTTAACATCACGCTCTTATTCCACTGGCTCTAAATCACTTTTGCCAGCAGCTCTTTGATTTTAAATGGTAGAAAGTAGTTCCGGTTAGTGAGTGACCAGTGAGTGACCAGCAGGGGTGTTTTAATGATAAGGGATGGGATGGGATGGTGGAGACGGTCAGCTCATTAACAGATCTGACCACCATGTTGTGGCCAACGACAGAGGGACATGGCTGGGAGAACTACAATCAAAGTATCAATATCACGCACGTGTGTGGGTACAGGCGTCTGACAACCAGGGGTCTGGTGGACACTGTGGTCCAGAGGTCTAGTGGACACTGTGGTCTTACAACCAGGGGTTTGGTGGACACTGTGGTCTGACAACCAGGGGTCTGGTGGACACTGTGGTCCATAGGTCTAGTGGACACTGTGGTCCATAGGTCTAGTGGACACTGTGGTCTTACAACCAGGGGTCTGGTGGACACTGTGGTCTGACAACCAGGGGTCTGGTGGACACTGTGGTCCAGAGGTCTAGTGGACACTGTGGTCTTACAACCAGGGGTTTGGTGGACACTGGTCTGACAACCAGGGGTCTGGTGGACACTGGTCTGACAACCAGGGGTCTGGTGGACACTGTGGTCAATAGGTCTAGTGGACACTGTGGTCCATAGGTCAAGTGGACACTGTGGTCTTAAACCAGGGGTCTGGTGGACAATGTGGTCCAGAGGTCTAGTGGACACTGTGGTCTTACAACCAGTGGTCTGGTGGACACTGTGGTCTGGTGGACACTGTGGTCTGACAACAAGGGGTCTGGTGGACACTGTGGTCCAGAGGTCTAGTGGACACTGTGGTCTTAAAACCAGGGGTCTGGTGGACACTGTGGTCTTACAACCAGGGGTCTAGTGGACACTTTGGTCTTACAACCAGGGGTCTGGTGGACACTGTGGTCCAGAGGTCTAGTGGACACTGTGGTCTGACAATAAGGGGTCTGGTGGACACTGTGGTCTGACAACCAGGGGTCTGGTGGGAATGTAATCTGAGAAACTGCCGTTGATAGATATCATCGAAAAGTCCAATTTCTTTCCTAATTTGAAAACTAATGGCCTTGGGTTGATCACGTGTTATGTCATCGATGAGAGTGATTGCTCAGTCTGAATCTGAGATAGAGACATGGCTCTGTCTGAATCTGAGATAGAGACATGGCTCAGTCTGAATCTGAGATAGAGACATGGCTCAGTCTGAATCTGAGATAGAGACATGGCTCTGTTATCTGCAGAAAATTAAAAATTAATAGAGATAAGAAAAACACCAAGAATGCAATGGGTTCTTCAAATATTTCCACGAATTAAAATAGCTTTACAGAGGCAGTAAAAGAGTTTGTCCGGCGTAATCATTAGGATTGTATTTAGTTAACGAATTTGAGAATGATAATAGGGCAAATAAATATCAGTAAAGGTAACGTCATAAGAAATGAATGAAGCAAATAGCAAAACGTATTTTTGGACGCGGGGACTGTGAGAAAAACATCCAAGACAACAGGCTTGGACAGTCCGACAGCCGGTGGTCAAGCTCTTCTAATTGGACGTCTGTCCCGAAAGTTCCCTTTGCCAGCACTAGGTTGAAGTAGGTCGAGTCTGGACAGATCGGACAGCCGGTGGTCAAGCTCTTGTAATTGGACGTCTGTCCCGAAAGTTCCCTTTGCCAGCACTAGGTTGAAGTGCGTCTTGTGTGGACAGATCGGACCGACGTGACCAGGAAATAAGCCACAGCCGAGTGCCGTGTGCCTGCACTGGAAGGGGCTAATAAACACAGAGCTGATCAATGGACGAACCTATTGGGTCCTACTTGTCTGAGATATGATTGGCCACCGGCTGTGTGCGTGATCCATTAATTGGGGACGTGCGTGTGTCGTGGGTGGGCGGTGGGGTGGGTCGCGGTCGGTAGGTCTGTCAGCCATTTGTTTTCATTGCTGCTGATGTTTCTCCTATAGGGCATGGTTTTGTTTCACGTCAAGCTCTGTTTGGTTTTCGTTTCATCTTTCTTTCCGGTAGAATTTCTTTATTTCCACTTCCGTTTGTTGGTAATGTTTCGCTGCATCCTCGCTGTTAATTATTCGATCTTGGCTTCTGCTTTGTATCAAGCTAGCGGTAAATAAGATGTATTTAGCTATCAACACAAAAATTATGATCAAACTATTAAGGATTAGATCTAGTTAAATCAACATCTTTCAGATCTCATTAGTCATTAGATCTATATCTTGTAGAACTAGCTATATATAATATATACATACATACGAAATTAACGATTAATTAATCGATTAATCGCTAAAACATTTTTCTATTAAAATTAGTTTGATCGTTTAAAATTAAATCCAAATTTAAGATATTATTTCTAATATTTTTCCAATTTATTTATTTAGTTATATTATTTTTATTTAGACGTGCATACGTAAACCATTTGTTTCTCTTCTTATTTCTTGCATAGCAGAACTAATTGGCTGCGTTACGTCACAAAATTCGTATGCCATGGACTTATCGCAACTTAACCAATCTCGTGAAATAATGAATTTCGACTTAACGGGACCTATATATGCGTTATAAAATTATAATTATCGCAATTAATCGATTAATCAATTAAACCTTTTCGCGATTAATCAAACACATTTTTAAAAGAAATCTACAACAGTCCTAACACACACACACACACACACACACACACACACACACACACACACACACANTATAGTTATATAGAAAGATATATATTTAAAAGATGTATAAGATTTAGCTATATTATTAACCATTATTAGATTTAGTTATATCAACATCTTTGAGATTTAGCTATCAACACATATAAGTTAAAGCTTTCAGCACAAGTTTAAAAAAAATATTCTAGTTGATACAAAAGGATAAAGATGAATGTTATAACTTGACATGCCAGGTTGCTCCAGGGGTGTAGCTTGGATATTTTGTGCCGGGGGGGGGAGGGTAAAACCATGTACTTACACTTCTGTTAAATGAAGTTCTTCATGTGTTCAATTGTTATAGTTTTGCCCCATAAGCCTCATTTTTTCGCCCCTGCACTTGACACCCGGGGACATATGTAGCCCCCTGCCCACCCAAACTACGCCGCTGGGTCGCGCTATTTCACCTGATACAATGACCTTGTCTCTGATACAATGACCTTGTCTCTGATACAATGACCTTGTCTCTGATACAATGACCTTGTCTCTAATACAATGACCTTGTCTCTGATACAATGACCTTGTCTCTGATACAATGACCTTGTCTCTGATACAATGACCTTGTCTCTGATACAATGACCTTGCCTCTAGATTCTAATGTTTTCTCGTGTGAAAATTTCCCTTGTTTTCCTGTTTGACAAATATTGACATCTTTTTGACAGTCTCATTCATAACATGTTTGAAGTGACAATATTTTGACAATCTCATCCGTAACATTACTGTAGTGACACTTTGGTGACAGTCTTATCCATAACATTAGTGTAGTGACACGTTTGTGACAATCTTATCCATAACATTATTGTAGTGACAGCTTTGAGACAGTCTCACCCATAACATTAGTGTAGTGGTCCGCACCTGGTACACTACCCATCGCTGTAGTTAACGAGTTTGTTGTTACCGCTCTCTTTAATTCCAGCTGAGTCTTTCCTACGTCAACATTTCAACTATTGCCCTATTCCCCGGCAAGAACACGAAAGGGGGATTAAGTTTGGTTAGAAGGCCGTTGAAAGAGGAGGGGAGAGATAATATGGTCAGAGGGAGAGAGCGAGAGAGAAAGAGAGAGAGAGGAGAGAGAGGGAGAGAGAGAGGGAGAGAAATAGAGAGCGAGAGAGAGAGAGAGAGTGAGAGAGAGAGCAAGAGAGAGAGCGAGAGGGAGGGAGCGAGAGAGAGAGATGGATGGGAGAGAGAGGGGAGAGTGAGCGAGGGGGAGAGAGAGAGAGCGAGATAAGTTGGTCACGGAGGGACAACTGGAACGGGAAGCACTTCAACAAAAGAAAGGACGAGAGGGACTAAGACTATAAACTGGATTAGCTGAAATGGATTTGAGATTATCATCCGAAATGGACATTAGAGCTAATTAGTATCAATGTACTAATACCAGATTATTCTGGCCATTTGGAGATTATTTTGCTCTAGAGAAAGTTTGACGTGAGTTTGTAGTCTACCGATTCTATAACTATTTTAGAGGTTACCATACTATAACTATGTGTCTGTCTTATTTGTTACCAATACTGTAACTATATGTATGTCTTATATGTTACTATACTATAACTATGTGTCTGTCTTATATGTTACCAATACTATAACTATGTGTCTGTCTTATATGTTACCAATACTATAACTATGTGTCTGTCTTATATGTTACTATACTAGAACTATGTGTCTGTCTTATATGTTACTATACTATAACTATGTGTCTGTCTTATATGTTACCAATACTATAACTATGTGTCTGTCTTATATGTTACTATACTAGAACTAAGTGTCTGTCTTATATGTTACTATACTAGAACTATGTGTCTGTCTTATATGTTACCAATACTTTAACTATAACTATACCTCTGTCTTATATGTTACTATACTATAACTAAAGGTCTATCTTATTTGTTACCAATACTATAACTATAACTATACCTCTGTCTTATATGTTACTATACTATAACTAAAGGTCTATCTTATTTGTTACCAATACTATAACTCAGTGGCGGATTTAGCTATAGGGCAGGGGGG
>MUZC01001804.1:1141850-1159764 GCA_002072015.1 Radix auricularia | reverse complement strand
GCTGACGTCATACAGCACGGCGCAGCTAGACCACCCGTGTCACCCGCAAGACCCAGTGACCAGGGACTACACACACTTAATTTAAGTATAACCTTTAAAGAGACATCGGCATAAGGCAGGCCGTATGATGACACCTAGCTAGCCTATTTACTATTTACTTTAAATAGTTAATGTAAGGGCACTTCGTTATCTACCCAGTAATTGGTCATTGTATATATATTGTAAATTAAAGTTTATAATTTGTATTATACAACGGTTCTTGGTCTTAATCATTTGCGGAGATCACTGAAGTATATCCTTGTGTGTGTAAAATAATAATAATAATAATACCCTAGACAACAGCCACATAACACACATTTCACCACAAAGCCCTAACAGTAACTACCACAACTCAAGCCCTAACAGTAACTACCATAACTCAAGCCCTAACAGTAACTACCATAACTCAAGCCCTAACAATAACTACCATAACTCAAGCCCTAACAGTAACTACCATAACTCAAGCCCTAACAATAACTACCAATGTAAATTGAAAAATCGTCTCATGTTAAGACCTCGTTAACTTTAGATTTAGAGCCCAAAACGTCAACTTTGATTGCTAACAAAAGATGAAGGCTCAATTGTGTGCATGCAGTGAGGATTTAAGATACCCTACTCTTCCACCGCCTCAACTTGATTTAAGATACCCCACTTTTCCACCGCTTCAACTTGATTTAAGATACCCCACTTTTCAACCGCTTCAACTTCTCCCTTAACCACACAGTCCAGATTGGGTCTCGTCGCTCAGATTTTGGTCCCGTCATAAATTAAACGTTTCGGGAAAAGTCGTAAATTGCCGGGCGCAGACGGTAAACATTCAGTCATAAATAAAGTTGGCGGCGTTTGACTTTTGACCCGTTAGCGAGGGTAGACGAGTCCCAGGGCTTGATCTACGGTGGGAACATGTCATTCTAGTTTGATCTATACCGGGAACATGTCGTAGTTTGAGCTTTGTTGGGAACATGTCATTTTAGTTTGATCTATGCTGGGAACATGTCATTCTAGTTTGATCTATACCGGGAACATGTCATTCTAGTTTGATCTATACCGGGAACATGTCGTAGTTTGAGCTTTGTTGGGAACATGTCCAAGTTTGATCTTTGTTGGGAACATGTCCAAGTTTGATCTTTGTTGGGTACATGTCATAGTTTGATCTTTGTTGGGTACATGTCATAGTTTGATCTTTGTTGGGAACATGTCCAAGTTTGATCTTTGTTGGGTACATGTCATAGTTTGATCTTTGTTGGGTACATGTCCAAGTTTGATCTTTGTTGGGTACATGTCATAGTTTGATCTTTGTTGGGAACATGTCCAAGTTTGATCTTTGTTGGGTACATGTCATAGTTTGATCTTTGTTGGGAACATGTCATAGTTTGATCTTTGTTGGGTACATGTCATAGTTTGATCTTTGTTGGGAACATGCCCTAATTAAATCTTTGTTGGGAACATGTCCTAGTTTTATGTAAGCCAGGAACATGTCGTATTTGATCTTTGTTGAGAACATCTCCTGGTTTGATCTTTGTTGGGTACATGTCATAGTTTGATCTTTGTTGGGAACATGTCCAAGTTTGATCTTTGTTGGGTACATGTCATAGTTTGATCTTTGTTGGGAACATGCCCTAATTAAATCTTTGTTGGGAACATGTCCTAGTTTTATGTAAGCCAGGAACATGTCGTAGTTTCATCTTTGTTGGGAACATCTCCTGGTTTGATCTATGCTGGGAACATGTCATTCTAGTTTGATCTATGTTGGGAACATGTCATTCTAATTTGATCTATTCGGGTAACATGTCATTCTAGTTTGATCTATGCGGGGAACATGCCATTCTAGTTTGAACCACACTGGGAACATGTCATTCTAGTTTGATCTATGGTGTGAAATTGTCATTCTAGTTTGATCTTTGGTGGGAACATGTCATTCTAGTTTGATCTATGAGGGGAACATGTTATTCTAGTTTGATCTATGCCGGGAACTTGTCCTTCTAGTTTGATCTACGGTGGGAACATGTCATCCTAGTTTGATCTATGCGGGGAACATGTCATTCTAGTTCGATCTACGTTGGGAACATGTCTTAGTTGTTCGATCTATGCTGGGAATGCTTCGTGAGCAATGTTTACCTTTAGCTGTGCGGCCGCGCATGTAACTGACCGGTGCAGTTTAGAAATAAACGCGCAGCAAATTTCAATACGGATAAAAGAATATAAGTTTTTGAGTGGTTTAAAAGTTAGGGGGGGGGGGCGGGAATTGATGCTGTGCAACCTTGGACACGAGTTTGTTATTTTCACATGAACCAACGAAACGAAGAGGGCACATTGCTCGTGAGTGGAACACAACGACTGCCTACTCCACACGAGGGCACATTGGTCGTGAGTGGAACACAACGACTGCCTACTCCACACGAGGGCACATCGCTCGAGAGTGGAACACAACGACTGCCTACTCCACACGAGGGCACATTGCTCGTGAGTGGAACACTATTACTGCCTGCTCCACACGAGGGCACATTGCTCGTGAGTGGAACACAACGACTGCCTACTCCCCGCGAGGGCACATTGCTCGTGAGTGGAACACAACGACTGCCTACTCCACACGAGGGCACATTGCTCGAGAGTGGAACACAACGACTGCCTACTCCACACGAGGACACATTGCTCGTGAGTGGAACACAACGACTGCCTACTCCACACGAGGGCACATTGCTCGTGAGTGGAACACATCGACTACCTACTCCCTGCGAGGACACATTGCTCGTGAGTGGAACACAACGACTACCTACTCCCCGCGAGGGCACATTGCTCGAGAGTGGAACACTATTACTACCTACTCCCCGCGAGGGCACATTGCTCGTGAGTGGAACACAACGACTGCCTACTCCCCGCGAGGGCACATTGCTCGAGAGTGGAACACAACTACTACCTACTCCCCGCGAAGAGATTAAAATCAAATATTAGTGACTTATCTTTCTAAATTGAAAATCCCCATAGCATCAAAACTGATAAGGAATTTTATTTTTATTTTGCGTGTTAGGACGCACGACGCGGGAAGCAGCTATTGAAAGCGCATCGCTATGCGCAATATGAGCATGGCGGTCATGATCCAGTGGTATAAATATTATAAGATATATTATAGATTAAATCGAGATCTGGGAAATCACTAAGGTATACCTTACTCTCTGGAAAACCAGAGAGTTTCTGTCAAACGAATGCTGTCATAATAACCGAAATGATTGTACGTCTACATTTTAGTTTAGTTCAATCTCTGGCGGTTTGGGGAAAAAAATAAACGTTAAATACGTAACAACTTGTCTACGTCTAAATATGTTGATTTTTTAAACTCTTTCTTTTTTTGCTCGTCTGTTGGCCCTAACCCCACCTGGAGGACGCCACTGTGACCCACTGTCTCCGCCACCGTGCCAAATGTTCAAAGATAAACGCAACGATTGCTCCCACAGGCCACTCGTGTTTACGTAAACATTGTTGTGACATTTGCACGAAACGAGTCCTGCAATTATGACGTCACAACCACGTCAGAATAATGGTCGTGCTCGTCGCGAGGTTTCTGGACGAGAGCGAAGCGAGGGTCACTTGACACAAGAACGTATGGGTGAGAAAGGTCTTCATTTAAAGTGTACATGCTAACATAAACAAAAACAAGTTTGGCATGCGGTGTCTTTCGACACCCTACTTCTCCAGCTATAACATGAAACATGGCAAGAATATCTAACACCTGTTTTACACGGGGATATAAGTCACGTGTTACCATTGGCAGGGGCTTTGGGGGAGATTTATCGCGCTTATTGTATGAAGTGCTACAGTTACACCAGCTAACATATTAGTTATGTTATATGGACCTAAAATATGAAACAATATACATTGTGGCCCTTGTTCTTCAGACTAGTGAATCAATATTCGGACCACGAAGAGTCAGGTCATGTTCTTACACAGATCAAAACCTGACATGTCGAGGCAGATACGGCATCGAAAAGATAAGTTATTATTTCTTATTATCTCTACCAGGACTTTAGTTGGGGGAAAAACGGATAAGAAATTACCTCCCCTTATCACTAGGTAAAGGATTCGTGCACTAATGGACAACTGTGTATGATTTATAATTTATAAAAATGTAGTGGGTGAGAAAGTAGATAATTAATTTTTGAGCATGGGTACTTAATTTAGAAGTATTGAAATTTATTTTTATTATTTTATTTACAAAATGTGTGTATTTAATTATGATGACGTCTGTATTTACAAAATTTTCTCTATTTCATTAAAAAGATGTATTTACACAATGTCTGTATTTACAAGATGATTGTATTCTCGACAGTGCGTATCTGAACCTGTAGTTTTAATGATTGTTTGACGATAAAAAAAAAAAGTTTTACTGAAAGATAAAACGCCCCGGCGCGTCTGCCTGGCTTAGATCTCCCCAGCAAGTCCACGCACGAGACATTCAGTCTTTTGGCGCCAGACCAACGCGAGAAACAGGTTAGGCCGTTAAATGGCGGTTATGATTTGAAATTTGACGAAATCTGATTTTGATCAAGGGAGACGGTTTGAATAGTTAGCAGGGTTGGGCGTGGTGGGGAAGCTATGAGGACGGCCGTGATGAAAATATTGTTGGTCTTTAAACAGTAAAACGCCATATATTGTTATTACATAGCTCTACTATTATAATAATAAGGTTTTTGAAAGGTAATGTTTTTCAGCACACTTTATAGAATTTAAAAAAACATTTGTAAACCTTTTTTTAAAAAAACATAATTGAGGTGTGAGAAAGTTTTTGTGTTGGTGAAGTTCATAAAGCTGACTGAAAGCAAGGAGGAATTAGTTAAATATCAGGTGTGACAAACTCAAACAGACAGGCCAGATATTTGAGAGTAGCTTAATGAGACGAGCAAAACGGATCAAAAGATACCCGACAATTAAATGGCATAGCCAATGATGATGATGATGTTATGGCGATTAGCGTTGATGTCACTGTGATGATCTCAAGGTGATACAGTGTTGAAATGTCGATGACAGAATGTCGCTGACATGTCTATTTCTAAGTTATATTCATTCATAATCCTGAACTGTTGACATTGAAAGTATCTATTTCTGGTTTATCAATTTTTTAGTTTTTTTTTGTGTGTGTAAATATCACAAAATACCACCTCAAAACTTTTCAGTACACAGAAGAGTTAGGTTAATATCTCTCCCGGGGGCGGATTAAGACTGCCCTGGGCCCGGCCTGCAATCCAACGGGGGCCCTACCCAGCCCCCTATCCAGCTAGGAGCCAATATAAGACTAAGTCTGTAACTAAATATTCATAATGAAAAAAAACACGAAGAAATAACTGTTTGAAGTGTTCGCCGGTATGTTACAGTAGAGTGTGAAAAGAAAAATTTAAAAAATAATATTCCACCTCTGGGAATCGATCCCAACACCGCTTGCATCACCAGCCTATACTATACTCTTCCACATGACCAGCGGAGCTTTTCAAATAGAGAAATTTTATAATATAACCCATATTTTATAATATGTTCTCTAAATGAGCCAATCAATTCAAGTTTTTCGATTATTAAAACTATCAGGTCTGAATAGCGATCAGTTTAATAGATAAGATTTATTAATTTATTTAATTTATTATATTTTCAAGGGTTCGTGCAAACATTTGCACACTTTTATTATAAAATATAAAAGTAATCAAAAAAGTTTTTGGGGTCCCCAAACCGTCGGGGTCCCCCGGCTATAGCCCGTTCAGCCACCCCCTTAATCCGCCATAGATCTCTCCCGTTAGAAGTCAGATATAAATAATAACTATTATATCAACCCCATCTACCCTTACCCTTGACGTCATCAAGGTTGAACTCTTTGTGTTTCGGGGGCTTTTCTGGAAAAGAAAAAAAAATCCACAAAATGGTCGAGTCGATAGAAGGATGCTGAGGTCACGAGACGCTCGTGAATTGGCCTCGGCTGGTCGTGACAACACGAGACGTAGGTGGAGTGCAACTGACATTGGCAAGGGTTAATGAGCAGACGCATTCGAGAGCAATTTAGAATGTCGATTGCGCTTTCTGCTTGGGCATTCAAGAAGTCTTTCAACGGCACAGTCTGAACTATAAGACACATTAATAATTTTTAAAAAAAAACTGTCTCAAAGTTATTGGAAATCTATGTAATCAAAGTATGTACTATTCAGTTCTTAAGTATATGTGTACATTGTATGAGATAACAATTCATACAATATGTGTATAGTTTATGTGTAATTTGTGTGCGTATAAGCGTGCACTATATTTCTCTTAACCAATAAATTTGCTTATATCAGGGAATTCTTTCAGCCCGCCAGCACCAAACGACACTGACCTACCCGACCCCCCCCCCCCCCCCCGCCCCCGTTAGTTGAGGGACCTGACGACAACTGTCTCAAACCGCCACAAAACCAAGTTAGCCACAGCTGGTCACCTCCAAAATGACCTTTAAGCTGCGACCTGATTCGTCGCAAGGGATTTTTTTTTTTTTGATGAAATAAACTAATTATAGTGAATTAGCTTAGTCCTTCAAGGAAGGCGTTGACAAGGTTGTACCAATAACATGGTAAAGACAGGGATGAACTAATGACATGGGGTTGACAGGTCTGGTCTAATGCCATGGGGTTGTCAGGGCTGGTCTAATGACATGGGGTTGTCAGGGCTGGTCTAATGACATGGGGTTGACAGGGCTGGTCTAATGACATGGGGTTGACAGGGATGAACTAATGACATGAGGTTGACAGGGCTGGTCTAATGACATGGGGTTGACAGGGCTGGGTGTCTATTGTTGCATTGAAGTAATAAAAACACGTTCAAGGTTTACAAAAAGTACCAAAGTTATGCAAGGACGTGGCAGACATAATGACAATGCAATAACAGGGTTTATATGTCAGGGCTATTTTTTGAGAGGCAGTATCTTATCTTATCTTATCTTATACTTTTATATGTTACAGACGCTCCTTCTATACAGAAGATTATTGCATCCTACGTTTATCTGTGGTTTGCGTTTAGTCCTGCTTTCTTATTAGCGTTTTAAATGACAAAAAAGTTGGATTCCCTGTTTTTTTTCAGGCAACCCATTCCACGCCCGAATACTGGACGGAAAGAAAGACAACTTGTATGTGTTTCTTCTTGCATACGGAATTAGAAAGGTGTTTTTAATCATTATGTCTATCTGAGGGTTATATTAAGTTATCTTTGTGTTGTATTTCTAAATTAGAATTAATTGCTTTATGTATAATTACTAATTTACTCTTGGTTCTTCTATCCTCTAGTGTTTCAAGGTTTAATGATTTAACTTACGGTGTTACTCTTGTCAGTTTTCAAAATTCTCTAGTAATGAATCTTGCAGCTCTTTTTTGAATTTGTTCTAGTTTATCAATGTTTTCTTTGGTGGATGGGTCCCATACAGAAGATGCATATTCAAGTATAGGTCTCACCAAGGTGAGGTAACATTTTAGTTTTATATCTTTATTATATTTTTAAAAGCTTCTTTTTATAAAACCTAAGGTTTCATTTAATTTTTTAATAACTTCATTGACATGGGGATTCCATGATAGTTTCTCATTTATTATGACTCCTAAGTATTTTGCATCTTTAGTTTGGGTTAGTTCTTTTCCATTAATGAACTACTTTGAATTTATTTGTTTATTTTTCTTTGTTCCTTTTAGCAGATGAAATTTTTTTTGATGGAAGGACATACTCCAGTTAGTTTCCCATTTTATTAATTCATCCAAGTCTTTTTGTAAAATTGTGTTGTATTGTTGTGAATAAATATGTGATATTTGAGATGGCATCAAAGGCCCTGAGTTACTAAAACTCTTATAGGTCCCGTTGGGGAATCTCTTGGCAAACTCCCACCCCTCCCCCGAAGGGCTAAGCTGACAAGGGCACCCACAACACGGTCCCCTCTAAGAGGGGACCACCTGGGCAGGGTTAAGTTCGCTCGAGGCTCACCGTCCTGCCTCTCAATGGGGTTTCCTCCCTAAGGAGGATGTGGATTTGCCTATTTCGACCCGCCGTAACTGCGGTACCACCACAGCGCATGAAACGGATCTATCTACCTAGGACTGTCGCAAGATAGGGGGGAATCATCATTGTAACCCTCCCGGGGGGTGCAGACAACCGCAGAACCAACCACATAGTGTTGGGTAAGGACACCCCTTATCGGGAAGGTTTACTCAGAGCTGACGTCCGACCAAAGTTGTTCACGGCACTTTTTCTAGTATTTTACTGGCCCTCCTGGCCCTAAACAGTGTCGTTCACTGATTTTCTGACTTAATTGTTCTATAGACTATACAAATCATCAGCAAATAACCTAACTTTTGTTCCTGTTGATATTTTGTTTAATAAAATAGTTGTATAAATTAAAAATAGTAAGGGATATGGCACAGTTCTTTGTGGAACTCCTAAGTTAATCTTTATTGGTGCAGATTTAGATCCGTTAATTATTATAGTTTGTTACCTACCAAATAGGAAATCTTGGATCCACTGATATAAGGGACCTGAGATTCCAAGGTATTGAAGTTTTTTAAAGTAATCTAAGGTTGTGAGCTTTGTCAAAGCTTTTGAGAAGTCTAGTAACATTGTATCTATTTGATCGTTATTGTATAAACCTTTTGAAAGTTCATCTAGTAGACCTATCAATTGTGTTTCACATGATCTGTTTTATCTACAGCCGGGGTGATGTGGGCATAGGGCATTATATTAGTCAAGGTGGTTAAGTAATCTACTATACATTATGTGTTTTAGAAATGTATAGGTGATACTAGTAAATGAGACAGGTCTGTAATTACCAGGGTTTCATTAATCACCTTTCTTAAAGAGTGGCGTTACGTTGGCTAATTTCCAATCCTGGGGCACTTTGCCCTGGTTTAGAGAGGCTTGAAAAAGAACTACATGGATAGGGGACAATTCATTGCTTAATTCTTTTAATAACCAAACAGCCAATTCATCTGGGCCAGTAGCTATGTTTATTTCAACGATATTTTAGGACTGAAAGTATACCTATCTCATCTACAGTTATTTTAACTATTTCTTCCATTTTATTTAAATTTATTAAAACTTCCTTGTCACCTGAGGCTTTAGTCTTATCATCATTAAAGGTTTTATTATTTGAGCCTTTTAGTGTAGCTATACCACTATATACACTTTAGTGTAGTTCCATTTTGTTAGATTTGATAGAGGACCATACGTTTTTATTGTTATCTTTAGTAATTGTATTTTATTGTTTGTATATCCATGTTGGAGGTTTCGACTATGTTTTTGCGTCAAGTGTTTAATTTTGAAGTATTTATTGTGTATCCTTTTTAAATTGGTAGCCTTAAATTTCGTAAAACCAGTGGAGTGGCCTTACTGGGCAGTGTGGAGTGGCCTTACTGGGCAGCGTGGAGTGGCCTTCCTGGGCAGCGTGGAGTGGCCTTCCTGGGCAGCGTGGAGTGGCCCACTCGGTGCACCTTTCTTTCTGTACATATGCATCGAGGGTGTCATCTTTGTCCGAAATGTTTGAGTTTCATTTGTAAGTGTTAGGTAAATATTGTCTAGCTACCCCACCCCGCCCCACTTAACATTTCAAAACCATCACCATTGTCACCACACAATTGTTAAAAAAAATAACTTAGTGACGAACACAGCCCCCATCACACCCCCCACACACATACTTCCTCTGACCAGGTGCGTCTCATTAACCAACCTGGCATACTTAAAGAATGTAAAGAACCGTGTCTACCCAGGGTGCTGTATTGTTTTAACAGAGGGGTTGCTCACGTGCCAGGAGGAACCAGCTGTTCCACGAGTCGAAAGTTAGGGTGCTTAAAAAAATAAGGCGGGGGTGGAAACCACGATACAACTTGGTTTGTAGGTCTGATTTAAGCTATGAATGGCAGCAATGTTTTGGTATTTGCAGTGGCGTCACTAGCGGGGTGCGACGGTGGCGGGCCGCCCCGGGTGACGCCATCACGGGGGGGGGGGTCGACACCAAAATGTAAAATTCTTTATATTCCCGTTCTTTGGCACTGGAAGACTCGGAGGAGTTCTATGGGTTAAGTCGTGGGGGTGTGACACCATGATCTACCGCCCCGGGTGACACCAAGTCTAGTGGCGCCTCTGGGTATTTGGGTTTATGCTTCGCGAGATGGTGCTGTGATATCGCTAGTTGATTGGCAGATCGAATTCTCGAGATGAAGGGACGTAAATCTAGTAGTAAGATGCGTAACTGGAAATACTTTCCTCCAGGTTTTTGTTTTTATAAACAATGTTTTCCAAATATGTTCTGTAAAATCGTATGATGTAATTTGCTGTGAATACACTTTCAGATTTCTTGAATGGTACACAAGTAAAGACATTTATAAAATATCACAAAATGTCTTTTTTCCCCAAAATAAAATAATCAGGTTTATGAGGCATCTTCCGTAGGATGCAATAATCTTCTCTATAGAAGAAGCGCCTGCAACATATAAGATAAGATAAGATATTCTCTTATCTCGGCATGTTTATTTTCCCGGGGCATCTCTTATGTCCTTTTGACACACTAAACCTATCTGCCTGGGCATCTCTTATGTCCTTTTGACACACTAAACCTATCTGCCCGGGCATCTCTTATGTCCATTCGACACACTAAACCTATCTGCCCGGGCATCTCTTATGTCCATTTGGCACACTAAACCTATCTGCCCGGGCATTTCTTATCTACTTTTGACACGCTAAACATACCTAGTACTGCCATTATTTTCTCTCATCTTGATATTCTAAACATGCTCATTACGTCCTTCGCATCTATTCGGTCCACTTGGTATTGTAATCAAAACTAGAGCCGCACCACGAGGCACTACGCCTGAACAACTCTGTCTTCTTACGCACGCACACACACAAGGACTTGCACCGGCGCACACAAACCCTGTACCCCTCCTCCGACCAGTTCATTGCCATTATTATTCAATGCGGGTCTACTCCATTGTGGCGTGGGAGGGATACAAGAGTGAACATTTTTTTTATCATGCCATGAGTTCAGACTCAGATAATCCCCTCACTGAAGCCAATCAACATAAATAATGGATACATGTTGCAATAAATATCTACATTGGCTGTTTTAAGTATCTATAAAATAGAGAACACAAGAAATCGACAGAATGATTGGTCTATATGCGACCAGTGTTACCTTTAATCCGTGAGGCTGCACGGCAGCGCAGATCTCTATCTGACCGACACCGCGCAGTAGTTTAGATTTATCGTGCAGCAGATTTATTAAAATAGTGTGCAAAAAATCGATGGTCTACAACTTTGCACACGGGCTGTTTTAAAATTTACTTTTCACGTTGACCATCGAACCTTAGATTTGAAGATTAGGAGGAACATTTGAGGCGACACTATCAATCCTAGACATTATTAAACATCGGTAAATCTTTACGTTAAAATAAAGTCTTGACCAGATAACAAAGTTCTAAAGGTGGTTGTGCTTAATCGTCTGAAGATCTCCACAAAAAAAAGGAAGAAAAAAAGTTATTGCGTATAGAGGCAACTCACCATACAGTCGTGTACAGGGGAAACGTTGTAAACTTAACGGTTCTCAAGACTTTAGAATCCTGATTTAACTTCGAAAGGTAATTACCAAATGATTGACCTCTATCTTAATTAACAAGGTCTATTAAAGATCTATTTAATTTTCTCACATTAATTTATATCACCGCTTTACTAAAGATAATACTACATTTTAAAAAAAAAAAACAAAAAAAAACGGAACACTTTTATGCGTAAATATAGCAACATCCATTGCCACTCCACGTTTAACAAAAATATATCTTTCGGCCTTAGCATCACCCTTTAAACATAAATATATTACCCGCCTTAATACCCCACTTTTAACCCAAAATATACCACACTTTTAACCCAAAATATACCACCCCTCCTTGCTTCCCCCTTCACGCAGATCATTAATGAATCTATTTCTGTTGCCCCCAGTTGCCCCAGTTGCCCGGGATATAAGGTTACAGTCATATCTGGAAAAAAAGATGAGAACTTTTGACTTCCCTGCAGGGGAAACCATTCGTCTGGAAACAGGGTGGGGCCTCAAGGTCACGATAAGGACAAATTGCCCGCCACAAATAGTTGGCCAGATAAAAACATGCCAGAAAAGCAAGCACCATACAACAGTATAACATCGAACACAGGTCTTTAAAAGCTAAATTGATTTTATTTATTTGAAGAAAAAAATGCACGATTTTGAGGTTGCATACAAAATTTGCAATCAGGTCAGATAGAAAAAAAAGTTTATTGAATAGAGTATGGGTGAGTCTGAATGACAGGCAACAACGTAGGACGCAATAATCTTCTGTACAGAAGGTGCGTCTGTAACATATAAGATAACAAAACAAAGGGGAGCTAAGGAAGATAACTGGAGATTGAGACAACCAGTGGGTACCCTTGATGCTTTGAGTGACTCCATCGTTGAATGATTACAAGCCACAGGTTCTTAGAGTTATTCTAGCGGAGCTCCATACATATTTTTGAGAACCCATGTGTACATTTATTGACCTGAGCGATATAACTTCAGAATGGGACGGGGCGGGTTAAACCGTGAGCCTAGAAGATGGGGGCGACTTAGTGGGCCAGGTAGATGAACTTTTTTGCAGCTCTTACCAGACATCTATTCGATAACCTCTGCAATCATTTAATGTGCCTGGCATATTTTCACCATGAACAGTTTCGAGAATTTAAAAATAAAAGGATACGATTTTTAAAACAGAAACGTTTCAGAATTTCCAGAAATAAATTCCACATTCTTAAACGAGACCTGATTTTTAGGGAATATACTTGTCTTAAGTTAAGCAGACATTTTAAAGGATATCATAAAATTGTTAAATTGGGACCATGTGTTCGCGGTATAGCTATAAAAAAACAACACACGCGATCTTTTCAAAACAATTATTTCCTCTAAATGACTTTAAGGCCACGTTAATTCAATCATACCTCACACGCCAAAACATGAGGCCACACAAGCACAAAAATTTTAATGAATGCTCCCTGCGATCTCTCGCAAGGAGATTAAATATCAGCTATCATCACCAACAAAGGTGTGTGCTCGAGAAGAAATCAAAGATTATTAGCGTTCTCTGTCAATTTTAAAATTAATAATAGAAAAGCAATTTCTTCTTTGTGAAGAACGTAAGATTTTTAAAAATCTAATAAAAAATGAACAAAGTTTATTCATTAATAAAAGATGACGTGATTTTTAAAGCACAATTAACAAAAAGATCGACCATAGTGGTGCTGCCCTCTATTGAATAATATTTTGCCCCTTTTTTCCATCTTCTTATTATAATCTGATATGTGTCCTCAAAGGGTCTATCGCTACAACGCTGAGATTGGCTATACCATATATTAAAAGACGCAAGATTAGGCAATACAATATTTTCTCAGTTTAGTAATGTTTCATTTCACCTAATTCATCGATTGCATTAACAGAAGATATAATGCTGTCATACCATCTTCTCCACCGTTTGAAGACGTGAGGATGCTGTTGTCTTTATGCACATCATTTTGTTTCGGGTTTTCATTAGGCGCGTTTGATTGTGAAGACATTGACGAGTGGGAAAAGTCAAGGTGAAGAAACAGGCCAGACATGACGTCATTCACTGGAATCCACAAAATTAATAAACCCAAGATTACAACCCGTTCTGACCGCATCTCGCAGCAACCAGTCAGAACTTGTGCGTGAACACCTTTTCTAAAATCACTTGCTCAGATTTAGTGTCCCCGGTTGGGGAAGGGGGGGGGGGCGGGGCGGGCATTTGATAGTCATGTACGAACGGCAAATTCATGATGGCCACAGCCGAAATGGGAGTTGGTAAGGGCAAGATATGATAATTGATCGCAGTTACCTCGAAAGTTAGTTAAAATTAACTTTAAAAAAAAAGACTTTTCAAGACAGAAAACAAATGCACTTCAAGAAAAATAAGTGATTGTTTTTTTTTTTTTAAATGTTTTGAATATGAATTATATAACATCCATTTTTAATTATTCATAATTTGTTATATTTTATCTAGGGACTTAACATTTTACATCACAGCATCTTTTTCTGTTGACTTGCTCAACAAATTAACTCTCACACACGCGCGTGCCTTTTCTCACAAACATAAAACATACACACGCGCGCGTGCCCTTTCTCACAAACATAAAACACACACACATACACACAAACACTCACAAATACATGCACATACATTCACAAACACTCACACATACATACACATACACACACTCAGATGTATATAGCTGAGGTTCACAGAACAAGTAGGCATCCACAAACCAGTCTATCGACCATCAACAAGTCTGCTTAAAATATGCGCAACCAATTCCGAGCTGTTGGTCGTTACAATAAATGAGCTCACGACTCACGACGAAATGTGTGGTCATACCTCGGCGATCTATACATATGTCATGGAGTGGGTCAGTCACACGGGGCCGCCCAGCCGTCTAACCCACACGGTCAGTCAATCAGGGCGTAGATAAGGTCAAAAGGTCTATGAACTTTAGTCATCTAGAATCTTGAACATGGCGGAACAAAGTTCATGCGGTACGCCACAGAGGTTTTTTTTTTGTGTGTGTGGCCCACCAAGATATTCAGAAAACCCGCCTTGAACAGATTTGCTTCATGTCCACGACCAAAAAGTTCGTCTCCCATTACAGCGACTACGTCAGTACCTTATCTTAGATAAACAGACGCTCCTTCTATCCAGAAGATAATTGCGTCCACAGACCATGACAGATGATCTGTTGGCAAGTGATGCAGCGGTCACAGGCCACGGCTATAAGGGTTCCACGCAATACCCCAGCAACCTAACTATTGTCTAGATAGGTACCCATTCAGAGCTGGGAGACTCGGGGACTCCTCAGGTCCCGGGAACAAATCCTCGCATTCGCGTGGATTCGAACTCGTGACCATCGGTACAACAGTCGAGCGCGCTACCACTCGACCACCGCGCAAAGTTTATAAATACTGTCAGTGGTATTTCAATTCTTTGTCTTCAAAACAACTGTAAAATTTTAAAATACCCCAAATAAGTTGGGCCATGAACTCTCCGAAAAAATGTAATGTTAAGGAATCCCGTGTGTTTCTTAGGAATGGACACACACATATCTCTTTGATAATAGCATTTTAAACGGTGCGGCACTCCGATAAAATCCGCTGTCACAAATTGGTCCCCGAGCCAAAACAATCGTCCACCTTTCTTTGATCTAGCCTGCCTGGCCAGTTGTAATCTATCTGCCCTGTTGTAATCTATCTTCCCAGTTGTAATCTATCTTCCCAGTTGTAATCTATTTGTCAAGTTGTAATCTATCTTCCCAGTTGTAATCTATCTTCCCAGTTGTAATCTATTTGTCCAGTTGTAATCTATCTGCCCTGCTGTAATCTATCTGCCCTGCTGTAATCTATCTTCCCAGTTGTAATCTATTTGTCCAGTTGTAATCTATCTGCCCTGATGTAATCTACTTGTCCAGTTGTAATCTATCTGCCCTGCTGTAATCTATCTGCCCTGTTGTAATCTATCTTCCCAGTTGTAATCTATCTGCCCTGCTGTAATCTATCTTCCCAGTTGTAATCTATCTGCCCTGCTGTAATCTATCTTCCAAGTTGTAATCTATTTGTCCAGTTGTAATCTATCTGCCCTGCTGTAATCTATCTTCCCTGCTGTAATCTATCTGCCCTGCTGTAATATATCTTCCCAGTTGTAATCTATCTGCCCTGCTGTAATCTATCTTCCTAGTTGTAATCTATCTGCCCTGCTGTAATCTATCTGCCCTGCTGTAATCTATCTGCCCTGCTGTAATATATCTTCCCAGTTGTAATCTGTCTGCCCTGCTGTAATCTATCTTCCCAGTTGTAATCTATCTGCCCTGATGTAATCTATCTGCCCAGTTGTAATCTATCTGCCCTGCTGTAATCTATCTGCCCTGTTGTAATCTATCTTCCCAGTTGTAATCTATCTGCCCTGCTGTAATCTATCTTCCCAGTTGTAATCTATCTGCCCTGCTGTAATCTATCTTCCCAGTTGTAATATATCTGCCCTGTTGTAATCTATCTGCCCTGCTGTAATCTATCTTACCAGTTGTAATCTATCTTCCAAGTTGTAATCTATCTGCCCTGTTGTAATCTATCTGCCCTGTTGTAATCTATCTTCCCTGTTGTAATCTTTCTGCCCTGTTGTAATCTATCTGCCGTGTTGTAATATGTCTGGCTGCCCAACCACTCACCCACCTGGATCTAATCATTCTAATCAAGAGAAATTATAAAACAAAATCAACCTTGCAGGTGGAATGCGCGCCCTGAGTCAGAGATTCTCAATCGCTGAAAATGTACGACTCCGTGAATGCTGTAGATGACCCATGGAGTGGAGTCAGTTGAGAAATACAAAAATTCGTCGGTCTATTCATAATAGTTAACTTAGTTTTCAGTTTACCATGACAAGTACAAAAAGGATTTTGTTGGAGGGTCAGAAGGTCAGAGCAATAAAGACCCGTAAGAACGTTACGTTACGGTTATTTCCCCATTAAATTTCGTTTCTCTGATAAAATTATCACACGACTTTCAGACACCGAGGCGGGATTCTCGTTACCTAAGCTCTGCAGGTCATGATGTCCGGTCTGTTACGTTTTAGATTTGTAGGAATGTGAGTGTTGACGTCATGCAGTCCAGTCTAAGACGTTTTAGATTTGTAGGAATGTGAGTGTTGACGTCATTATGTCCAGTCTATCACGTTTTAGATTTGTAGGAATGTGAGTGTTGACGTCATTATGTCCAGTCTATCACGTTTTAGATTTGTAGGAATGTGAGTGTTGACTTCATTATACATTATCCCCTCTATAAGAACATAAAAAAAAATAAAAATCATTTCCCTCATTCTAAATTTGATTTCAAACTTTGTATTTTTACGTATATGACCACTTTAGACATCTGCTTTAATCATTTGGTGACATGTCAGGTGTTATTATTTTCAAGGACACTAAGACTTTTGTAGCGTGGTACACGAGCCTAGGACTGGGCTCACCACGCTTTACACGCAAGCACTCGACACGACATCACTCTAAAACGTAACTCTCCATAACATCTCAAACATACACTTCTATCATCAAGTGTGTACGAATGTCCAGACATGGACGTTTGCCCACTGAACTGCTGTATTCTGATGATGCCAGATCAACCAAATTTTCCCTCAGGACTTCAACCAAAGCCAAGTCATGTTAGTTGTGTAGTTGTAAGTGCAAGTCACACCACAACAAACAGTTAACTATTGTTTTGTTGGTTTCCATTGGCGACTTCATAACTCTCTTATTTCTTATATTTATTAAAATAACAATCTTTAAATACTTCGGACAAGGTGACACAGTTGACAGCAAGCAGCACCATCACCAATAGGCGATATAGTTGACATCAATAGACACCATCAGCACCAGGCGACACACTTGACATCAATAGACACCATCGGCACCAGGTGACACACTTGACATCAATAGACACCATCAGCACCAGGCGACACACTTGACATCAATAGACACCATCAGCACCAGGCGACACACTTGACATCAATAGACACCATCGGCACCAGGCGACACACTTGACATCAATAGACATCATCAGCACCAGGCGACACGCTTGACATCAATAGACACCATCAGCACCAGGCGACACACTTGACATCAATAGAAACCATCAGCACCAGGTGACACATTTGACATCAATAGACACCATCAGCACCAGGTGACACATTTGACATCAATAGACACCATCAGCACCAGGCGACACACTTGACATCAATAGAAACCATCAGCACAAGGTGACACATTTGACATCAATAGACACCATCAGCAC
>MUZC01001804.1:1125611-1140852 GCA_002072015.1 Radix auricularia | reverse complement strand
GCACCAGGTGACACACTTGACATTAATAGACACCATCAGCACCAGGTGACACATTTGACATCAATAGACACCATCAGCACCAGGTGACACATTTGACATCAATAGACACCATCAGCACAAGGTGACACACTTGACATCAATAGACACCATCGGCACCAGGTGACACACTTGACATCAATAGACACAATCAGCACCAGGTGACACATTTGACATCAATAGACACCATCAGCACCAGGTGACACACTTGACATCAATAGACACCATCAGCACCAGGTGACACATTTGACATCAATAGACACCATTAGCACCAGGTGACACATTTGACATCAATAGACACCATCAGCACAAGGTGACACACTTGACATCAATAGACACCATCAGCACCAGGTGACACATTTGACATCAATAGACACTATCAGCACCAGGTGACACACTTGACATCAATAGACACCATCAGCACCAGGCGACACACTTGACATCAATAGACACCATCAGCACAAGGTGACTTAGCTGGTATCAAGCGGCACAAGGCGACAGCATCACGTGACAAGTCACCAATAGTTAACATTGTTGACGCCATGGGACATACGTATGACAAGGTGACTCAATCACCACCAGGTGACATAGTTAATGCTGTCTAGAAGCCTATTTAGTTTACCAATATTTTCACTACATTCACATAAAACAAACATTTAGAAAATTAAAACGTAATATCTAATGCACGCACCAAATATGTAATTGTTATTTTTAAGAATCAATTATTCATAAGTTACCAGGGACTTTCAGTTGTTTTATTGCATAATGTTTGTGTAATATATATTAAATTGAAAGTCAAGCATGTGTGCGTCATACAGCGAGATGCCAATAGTCGGTAAGAGTTCAAGAGTTACCAAGAGTTCAGGAGTTACCAAGAGTTCAGGAGTTACCAAGAGTTCAGGAGTTACCAAGAGTTCAGGAGTTACCAAGAGTTCAGGAGTCGGCAAGATTTAAAAATTCAAAGATATTTCAAGAATTAGAAGGATTTGAGGAGTCAGGAAATTTGCAAGAGTTAGTAAGATTTAAAGGGCGTCAAGAGTTAAAGAGTCCACGGGGGAAAAGTGAGACTGATGAGGCAGGGGTTAGGGCGCCATGTCTCACTGGGAAGTTAGAAAGATTTAGTTACCAGGGGCGGCACAACAGGGTGATATACCACCGGGTTGTGTCAGCCTCAGCAAGATAACCATGATTCCGGCCAACTGCCACAGAGCAGACGATGGCTCGACTAGACTCGAATACCTGTCACACAACAGGTGCTTTAGAGAGTATATGTAAATCTCGAATATGTAAGGAAAACAACAGATGGTTTAGAGATTACATGTGAATCACTTACTGACATGTGTCCTAATGTAACACACTAATGGGGATATTCTCTACTTTCTGTATGTGAGTTTTGGCGTTAATATCAGTTACAGGGAGAAAGAGCAGGAGAATAAAAACATATATTTATTTAAAAACGTGTGTATGCTCCAAGGGACCTCAAGTAGTAAGACCAGGGAGCCAAAAACCAATTTAATTTGCCCCATGACTTAATTTACATTTTGGAAAATGATTTTAAAATTATTATTTTGTTTAAATCATTTTTTTAAACGACTGACATTACATGTGAATTGTACCTGATAGTATACACAATGACGTCACAATGGTTCTGTTAGCTAATTAAATTAGGCCAGCAGAAGTGCAGTGTTTCGTGTGTACGTGATGCGAAATGATTCGGTTGTTTTGGGGGTAGGGTGGGGTGGGGTTATGGTTAACTTATGGCGCCCCCGTACAAAGAATTTGTTTGAACACACTTCAGCGTTATTACGTGTTGTTAGGAAGTAGACCTCTGTCCGATTAACATGCTGGCTAATAAATTTGTCGGCTTGTTATTGGGTCGAAGGCGGCCAATCGTTCATTAGTTGTAGAAATATTGATTCAAAGTGCACCGATCGGTGCGCAAACTCAGACGTTTGATTGTGAAGCGATCCATTAGGCCGACTGAAAGCGTGTTCATGTCCCACGTTTGTTTGCACTGAAAGAGTTCGACAGATGCGATTGAGCGTGCAAAGTTGTCGTGTTACGGCCCTCGTGTTATTCTCAGGTAACTGCTTCATCAATGGTTGAATCGCTAAGCTCGGGATAGCGAGGGTGAATACTTGTACGTCAATACCTGGATACCACTGACTCATATGTCTTGTGGTGTAATTATACTTAAGTCTCTAAGTTCTAAAGAACAATTCACAACGGCTGTGTAAATAGCTCGTCCGTTTTTTTCGATGGAAAAATTAACACTGAGTGCGGGGAATGAAGCTGAGTAACAATGAGATATAAAAATCTAGTGTGTCCAGTTAGAAAACACAGCTACGCGCAGTACAATCTGGATGACATTTTTGGCCACGGTCTTTTATTCAAGGCTTCATGGAACAAACAACAAAAATCTCATTTTGGGCATGGCTGTAGACACAGCATCAGAAACAAAGTAATCACATGTCACGTGCACACTCGATTCCCCTAATTCACGCCAACCTGGGATCTGACGTGGCACCAGCCTCCCCTAATTCTGTCAGCAATTAACATTTGTTGCAGCTTTCATGTATACAAAAATATATATTATTTGGTTGGTATTTTGAGAGAAAATTTAGTACAGCATCAAGAAAGACAACGTTGTCATCACAAAGGAACACAACTTTCATTTCCCTGTTTGACATCTGCTGTTGTACCCAGGCGTTAATGACGTCATTAGCTCAATATAAATATGGGGAGAAGCCAAGAACCCACGATGAGTTTCATCGAACACAAGCAGCCGATCAAACGATAGGGGGGACAACTAGAATGGGCGGCGAAGTTCAGGGCCGGGAACTCTGTATATTTCTCTAGAGGCTAAATTTTTTTTTCAAGAGATTGATAGCAAACTTTCCTTTTTATCAGTGAATAAAAGAAATTCATCATTTCACACGAGAGAACACAGGCGTTCAGGCTCCGAACATTCCCCCCATGGTTGTTAAGTCAAGAAACTCTGGTCATTTGGAGCTCTAAAATTTTGGTGCTGGCAGTCATCCTAGTTAAAATATTGAACTTAAAATTTAAGGACAGCGCGAGTTTTAGATAACGTATTTTTAACCGATTTTATCTTTTTGTGATTCAGTCTGTTTGCGCGTCTGTTACTTAGACAGATTTTAAAAATGTAATAAAAAAAACCCCGTAAAAAAACAAGTTTTTGATTATAAATCCTTTATCTACGAGACATAACTTTAAGGATGTTCATTGTAATACACAGGGCAAAACAATCCGAAAATACCTAATTCTAGTTATGTCTCGTAAAACGTGTTTAATATAATGCGCACCCATCGTGAATATATGTTTTAAAAAGTTATGTCAATGTAATGCGCACCTCATTGCGCGACAGGAATGGTTGTTGAACAGAATACGCAACACGACACTATTTCAATAAATAACGTGATACATAGAGATAAATAAAATAATTTTAAAACTCAATAATTCAATTACAGTACATTCGATTTATCTGAAACTTTAATACCTAATTTTTATCATCGGCACGAGTCTGCCTGCAAAATTTCAGCTCGCTAGCTTTCGAGGAAATGGGTTAAAAATCGATCCAAAGTTTTTTCGACACGCACGGCTCAGAAAGCACAAGTTAATATAGAGGATTTAATAAGAAATGCATATCTCCGTGAACCAGTGTCATAAATAAGAGGGGGCAAACCTCGATACGCCACTGCCTTCAGCAGCGCAGTTCTGCGATCTTTGAGTAACATTCTAAGCACATTTCATAGAATTTATTGTTTCTCTTTTAAATCTATTTAATAATGTAAAACGGCGTCACTGTGGGAGTACGATGGGGCGGGCAGCTCCAGATGACACCATCAGGGGGTGACACCAAAATGTAAAATTATGCAAGTTCCCCTTATTTGGCATTGGAAAACTCGGAGGAGTTCTATGGGTTGATGTTTAGAGGGTGAGCTACCACGAGCTACTGCCCCGGGTGACACCAACCCTAATGACGCCTCTGATAATCTATTGTTCCGGGAGAAGAACGGGACACTGTTCTACATTAACGATGTGTTGAACGTTTGTATATCATACAGAATGGGCACTTCAATAAAGCTTTTAAATAAAATACAAAATACACAAACAAATTTAGTTTTAGTATTTAGTAATGAAAATGTTTGAAAAATAAATAAATCTCAAATTAATTATTGTTTTTATTACACAATTTGTTTGTGCATTGTGTACTTTGAAAGTATGTCACGTGTTCTCAGAACATTTTTATTTATATAAGCAACAGTCAAACATTTCTATAAACGATAGATTTAGCCTCAGAGTACCACCATAGTATCATATATGTTGTAGTTAGGATATGAATGTTTCACATTGGGTGCATTTATATTTATATACTAGATTGTGCCAGGCGCCGTGGCGCCTGCGGCGCCCCCGTTTTTTGGGCGCCTACGGCGCCAACCTTTTTTTTAAAGACCCACTAACTTGTCCTTTTTTGATAAATACGAATTATTAAACTTTATGAAATGTACGCAAAGTATTTATTTAATAATAATAATAGGGGTTGTATTTTGCGCACCGTATTTTGCGCACCGATGCACACCAAACAATGACGTCATCCTATTAAATATTTTTACAGTGCGCATCAAAACACGATTTTTCAACTAAACTAACTGCTGTAGACTGTGGTACATCTCTTTCGTTACGCGTTACGTTACAAACATACCCACACCACTGGGCTATTATATATATAATGTGTTACTATTTGTACCATAATGTCATATATGTTGTAGTTAGGGTATTATGTTTCTTATTGAATGCATTCATGATTGTATGTGTGTTACTATTTGTATATGAAGCGCTGTGGGCCCAATTTTTTACTTGTTTAAGTACTTTGAAAATTATTTATTTATTAATATATTTTTATTAAGTCACTAAGTTAGATATCCTTGATTGATAAACTTATCATAATTTAATTGATTTATCAAAGGATAGATTAACAAAAACGAACAAAACAAGCAGAGGGCACAACCTAAGTGATGCAGCAAGTGTAGTGGGGCTGCCAACAGGTATTGAGATTTCTGCTAAACGCTTTTCTAATGTTACCTGTTTAACAACGAAGGTGTGCTTCACAACGACACTGGATGTTGCGTGACGTCAGTGTCAGCCATGTTTACATCTACGCCCATCGAAAGCATTCGTGTATAAATATCGTCGTTTCGATAAATTCCACACTCGATACATTCATCACTTTGATACATTCTTCAGAGACTATATTAGTCTACAGTACAGTCATACTGTGCCCATCGTCAGAGACTATATTAGTCTACAGTACAGACATACATTGTCCATGGTCAGAGACTATATTAGTCTACAGTACAGACATACATTGTCCATGGTCAGAGACTATATTAGTCTACAGTACAGACATACTGTACCCATGGTCAGAGACTATATTAGTCTACAGTACAGACATACTGTGTCCATGGTCAGAGACTATATTAGTCTACAGTACAGACATACTGTGTCCATGGTCAGAGACTATATTAGTCTACAGAACAGTCATACTGTGCCCATCGTCAGAGAATATATTAGTCTACAGTACAGTCATGTTATTGAGTCAGCTTACTGCACATCTTACACTTAAAGTTACCCTAATTGTTGCTGGCATTTAATGACGCGGCCCATCCACTGGCACGCCTCTGACTGAACTCACGATCGTTGGCGCCATGGACCGTGACGTCACCCATTGATCTACAGCTGACATGGTCTAGCACAAAGACTAATGGAGAAAACCCACACGGTATGAATCCTGATATACTTGATGATGACATGGGACTAACGGTAAGTGGTCGATACGCTGAGTCACCACACAGTAGCAGACTTGAAATGTACCAGGCGATGAGTAAATTCAAGGACACAGTAGTTTACTCACACAGGTGCGGGCAGACCGTTAGTAACTGGAAACCATTTTAAAATATTAACAAACAAATCTGAGAGCCACATTGAAGCGCAATCGGTCATTAAACCAGGCTTGGACAATGTCTTTCAGGGAAAAAAGATGATTTGCTGGCTTAAGAGGGATGAAAGTGCAAACATGTTGGTAAGCTAATATCCTGATAAAAGGCCGGACATTGAGAGTGAACCAAACGATCTAATAGGAACAGTTGACCACACAGGAAAGTGTAGGCAGCTGTAGTTTCTTCAACAACCAAATTTTTTTTTCAAATGGTCTCAATGGGTCCATAGGGTGCGAGATGCGCTATAACATACATTTTAATCAAATTTTTATACTTTTAAAACTCCATGTTCACGTTGTGGATAGATATTTTATGTTTAAAAATTATTGACGTTAAAGTTACAGGAGAAGAACTTGGAGCCAAATTTGATGATGTTGTGTACAACTGGCAAGTAGCCCGAATGGCTCTGTGTTGATGATAGAGCAACTCATCGTTTGACTGATCAGGCAGCAATATGGTGAGAAACGATGAGGAATCGCCTCCCCTTTTTCAAGAGAACAAATCGATCCCAGAAAAATGACTCGTGAATGACGTCATTAACTTGAGACAAAAAATATCTCCCCAATCCCTAAACGAACAACAAAAAAAAAGTTATGGAACAAATTAGCGACATGCGCTTTGATGACGAGGCTTCAAAGAATACAAATTTAATTAAATTGTGTAATACCTTGTTGGAGGAGGTTGGGGTGGTGGTATTATAGTTGCGATTGAGAAACCACGCCTGGTTTCAGAACTTTAGCGCATGGGTTACCCAATGGGTAGTTTTTAGAAATCAATTACATTGGCATATTGTTATTGAATACAGAGTTTGTAACACTTACAATACAGATGGACTTGTCTGTTATTGATTACAGAGTTTATAACACTTATACATATGGACTTGTCTGTTATTGATTACAGAGTTTATAACACTTATACATATGGACTTGTCTGTTATTGATTACAAGAGTTTAAAACACTTATACATATGGACTTGTCTGTTATTGATTACAGAGTTTAAAACATTAAAACACTTATACATATGGACTTGTCTGTTATTGATTACAGAGTTTAAAACACTTATACATATGGACTTGTCTGTTATTGATTACCGACTTATTGCGATACAGAGATAAGACAAATGAAACGTCTGTGTTTCTTCAGAAGTGTGTCCTTGAACTCCACCCCTCCCCTCCACTCCCGTTCATTGACAACACCGCGTGTGTCTCGGTCTGACGTTACGTGAATGAGTGTGAACACCTGCTAACGATCGTCCCAGGAACAAGTGTTCGAAAGGTCACCAGCTAACTGACCTGGTGTCTCCACACTCGGCTGATACATCCCCGAGTTAATTAAACGTCTGATCCCGAGACTTCACGGGTGGGGTTTCGGGAGGGGGTGGGGTTTCGGGAGGGGGCGGGGTAAGGTACCATGTTTGTTGAATCTTCTTCAATTTGCGGATTAAGTTTTGTCTCTGTGTGTGTCTGGATGTGTGTGTGTGTGTGTGTGTCTGTGTGTCGGTGGTTGTGGGCGGTTGTGGGACACGTCCCTGTGTCGTCGTTGCCCTATTTGTCAACATCCCCGGACCACAGTCGACTGTTTCCTTTGTCCTTGTCTAGCGCCTGTAATGTAACTCTAGTGACTAGTCTGATTATCTTGCCGGTCTAATAGAACTGGTCATGTTTTCTGACCATGATATTTAATGATAATCTCTTGTGTGCTGACATTCGTCGTCGCCGTGTCCTGTAAATTTTGTCCGTGAATGCCCTCGTTGAGACTGTCCATTGTCCACCTCGTTAGTCTTATTTTGCTTTGTTTCGTTGTCATACTTATTCTTTTGTTCTAATTCTACTCCTGTCAATGATGTAACCTGTCACGTGTCTGCTGTTTTTGTCATCTGTTTAATAATGTCTACTGCTGTGACTATCGAGATCTGCATTACAACGCTGACCTCAAGACACATTCATTCCATCATTTCATTTGTACACCCCATCCAGCCTCATCTTTGACTTCTACACACCCCATCCAGCCACATATTTCACTTCTACACACCCCATCCAGCCTCATCTTTGACTTCTACACACCCCATCCAGCCTCATCTTTGACTTCTACACACCCCATCCAGCCTCATCTTTGACTTCTATACACCCCATCCAGCCCCATCTTTGACTTCTACACACCCCATCCAGCCCCATCTTTGACTTCTATACACCCCATCCAGCCTCATCTTTGACTTCTACACACCCCATCCAGCCTCATCTTTGACTTCTACACACCCCATCCAGCCTAATCTTTGACTTCTACACACCCCATCCAGCCTATTCTTTGACTTCTATACACCCCACTGCGTCATATTTGACTTCTTGAAAACGAGACTTACCTTCCCCTGTTGTGAAGCAGACGGCTGTCATCAACAAAACAGGACACCAAACAATTATAAATCCACCTAGCGAAACACGTGATCTTGAGCTTGAACAGAATGACGTCATCGTCACTTCCTTTTCAACGGAAATCTAAATTTGATTAGGATGGGAAACAACAACTTCCACAGTGCGAATTCTGGTTCAGCAATATTTGTCACACACTTCACTTGGAAAAATCACAAACTGTACATACACATATATGTTATAATCACATGAAGCCACGTGTCACGTGCTTTTTTTTCATTTGGCAGTCACGGAAGAAGTATAAACTACACGTTATACCTGAGTAACGTTAGTGGTGTATTGTTACAAACACATGTTTTTATTGTAAACAGTTTGTGAACACAGAGCAGAACTCATTTAAAGGGGGGGGGAATGCTTTACACCAATATCCTTGACTTCCACAGCATGACAAATAAAAGACACGAATTAAAATAATACAAAAGTATTTTAAGGGATTAATTAAAGTGTTACAAAAATAAGCGATCGACTGACACATGCGACATGCGTATAACAAGGACAGGTTCAAAAAGAATACTTTAAATCCTAAAACCGTGAAACATTTAGAGGATAGAAGGGGGGGGGGGGAAACGAACCGGTAGTAATAATGCATAAGGCAATAAATTCTAGCTTCGAAATACAACCCAAAGATTTAGATAGACCTATGAATAAAAACACTTTTCCAATTTCGTATGCAAAAACAAACACAGATTATCATTGTTCCCGGTGGAAATCGGGTTTTGAAATTGAATGGATCACCTGATGAAACCAAGAAAACTAACCCTCATACATTTAAAACAATTTTAAAAATGCAAGACTAGAAATAAACCATGGATAAGCGTAGGACGCAGTAATTTAAGCAGAGAAGGAGTAACAGATAACAGGTAAGATAAGATACGGTATTGTACTATTTACAAATCCTAGGGACTGAATGAAGGTTCCTTTCATATTTTAATTAGCTGAACGCATCACAATTCAACACAAGCTAACCGCCTAGCACGTTCCTATGAAAGAACTTTTATTATTTTAAAAATCTGGTTAACAAATGATTGGATGAACTGAGTATCACAGATATGGGCACACATTATTTTAAACACAATTAACACATCAGATATCATAAGTTATGATAAGCACCTAAAATTCCTCTGATAAGCACCTATAATTTAACGGATAAGCACTTATAGTTATCTGATAAGCACCTATAATTTAACTGATAAGCACCTATCGTTTCACCAAAGAGCACATCTCGTTCCTCTGATAAGCACCTATCATTCCTCACAAAAAGAACAACAATGTTTACAGTTCACGGCGCCTCCATTTCACCTAAAACGCGCGCGGTCTGCGACTAGCATCGAAAGTGAGAGAGCGAGCGAGAAAAAGGAAGAAGGCGAGAGAGAAAGAGAGAAAAGGGGTGGGAAGCGAATGTCCACATTAACATTGGACGCCTCATTGAATCACGCTGAGTAAACGGCTATTTATAGAAGTGTCGCTCGCTGGCTGCAAGGTGCGCTGCCAGACCCCGGCTATTGAAATGGGAAGTAGATCTACTAGAAAAGTACTAGGGAAGTACTAGAAAAGTATTAGGAAAGTACTAGAAAAGTATAAGAAAGTACCAGAAAAGTATTAGGAAAATATTAGGAAAGTACTAGAAAAGTATTAGGAAAGACTAGAAAAGTATTAGGAAAGTACCAGAAAAGTATTAGGAAAGTACCACAAAAGTTCAAGGAGAGTCATTGGAAGTACTAGGAAATTTGGTGACGACTCGTAAAAAAACAAAAAAACAAACAAGAGCATCCTGATTAAATGAACGACAGTAAACGAGAAGTAACTCATTCTGCCCTCGCGTCTCATCTCTCTCGTGAATGGTGACGACATTTGTTTGGTGTAATTCGGTGCGTCTCAAAGAGGTTGTCCGCGGACCGGTCCGTGGCCCATACGCCACCGGTCTGTGGGCCATCCGCCACCGGTAAGTGGGCCATCAACCACCGGTCCGTGGGCCATCCGCCACCGGTCCGCTGAAGATATCTAAACAGAATAGAGAAATATAATTAAAATCATTCATTTGTATTCTATTTCATATTCATATTTAATACTAACCGAATAGAATATTTCAATTTTTCGGCAATATGCAACTACAAATTAAATAAAGGAAATTACATTTTGTTACCACGGCAGTATAGGGAAAATAGTGTACCGGTCCCTGGTGCAATTAAAAAAAAAAATCCTGCTGGTCCACCATAGTAAAAATTTTAAAAAGCACTGGTGTAAATGACGAGATTAAATTGGTTGTTTTTTTAAAAAAAAACTTTAACAATTTTTGGCATTATTTCGACTGGAGGTACGCGAAAAATTGTTGCGAACGAACTCTTTAAAACGAGCAACAAAGACCTTCCATGGACGTTCCGCCATCGTTTAAAGTGGCACGTTGTGACTCCCCTCTAACACCCGTCTCGACCGGCCATACATGTGGATCACGTCAAAAAGACTATTCATTTTAGTTATAATAAATAACCCATAAAAAAACACAATGTTTTTGACTATAAATCCCAACGCGTACCGCTCAAAAGGAAGTCTTGGTAAAAAAAATACTGCACAAAAAATAACTCGTCCGCGCAAACTTGTTCAATATGTAAATGAGATTTAATTTTTATGATTGGCTGTGGGAGTCTGTAGGAGTTTGAGGGACCAATCGCTATTGCTGACCAGACAGAAAATTGCCTTCTTTATATGGGATATTATTTACTTCTGTGAAGTTCATATTCTTGTCTCCAGAAAATTATGTGGTGTCTGGCGTCTGCGTGCATGTATGTCAAATAATAAATATACATTTGTGTTAAAGAAATATGTAAGATCTAGCTTCATTGGTAATAATAATACTAATTATATTTTATATAGGGCAGCTGGGCTCACAGTCCTTCATATCCTAACTAAAACAAAAGTTTTGTTGAGATATACAACATTAGCTTCGGACTTATCAAAAGATGTTGAGGGGACAAAAGACGCAGTGACGTAGCTAGTAATAGTGTTGTTGCCCGGTTAGGGACTAATGTTATCTTTAAGCTGCGCGGCTGCACTCCCGCGCAGACATCAGACTGATGCCGCGCAGCGGTTTTGAATTACCGCGCAGCAAATTTTGTAAAAATATTGCACACAAAATTGATGCTGTTCAACTTTGCACACGAGTTTTTTCACTTAAGAGGGAACATTGGCGATACAATCATTTTGCCGCCCCTTCCACTAACACACTGAAAATTTTACCAAGATTTCCACCCTTCATAAAGCAGAAGAAAAGTGGCACGCAGGGCGCACTAACTTGGACCTCTTAGATAGTTATTGTTAAACGGGATAATCATGACGGCCATGAGCTTACAATATATGACATTCCAGTCTGTGACCTTACAGTTAATGACCTTGCATTCATGTCTTTATGGCGTATTATGATTTTACAGTCAATGACCTTATATGCCTTAACAGTGTATGGGAAGGCATTATACTCAAGACCTTACAGTCAATGTTCTCACAGTTATGTTTCTTTACGGTATAACCCCTTAGAGTGTGACACAAAAAGTTCGTTTGAATTATCCCCACCCCACCCCCCGCTTCTAGCATGTGTGACTTTATTTGAAAAGCATATTGATCTCTTTGAGTGAATTAACTGATTTTGTTAATTGTCCATTGAGTCCAACAATAAACCATAGACAAGTTTCCTTTCATTTAAAGGAAAAGCGTAGGTCGCAGTAATGTGTATAAAATGAGCGGCTGAAATGTTTTAGACAGAATACGATAAGCTATGGACCATGGAGAGAAGTTGGTATAGAGGCATGTATTTTTAGTAGAGAATCTAATACCTCTCAGCACATCTGTACTCGATTAGCACAAGGGACACGATCTATTGGTCGGAGTAGATCAACAATGGGAGATAACCATGAATTTATGAATTTTTAAACTTTTCGTTGGTTAAGGAACTTGACTTATCCTGCAAGTATTCAATGACTAAAAATATCATTAAAAAACGTAACTATGCTTCATTAATAAAATTTGTGTTATAGTTAGCAACACTTACAAAATACATAACATTAAAACTAGTTTATAATTACACGGAATGTAAATACAGACTGCACACAATAGCAGTTATTTATAGTTACACTGAAAACAACCTTTCACTTAATTCACTTCATTATTCATTTCGTATTTTGTCCCTATTACAGGAACGTTGTGTAAATACTAAATAAAGCGACTTTAATGTAGACACTTCAGTTAATTTGTATAATAAAGGGACTTTAACGAGGACACTAAAGGGAAGTTAATTTTTTAACGGAAATGGGCCACGGTGGTCTAAGTGGTAGCGCGCTAGACTGCCGTACCGTTGCAAGGGTATATATATATATATTAGGGCTGTTATCGATTAAATTAAATTTAATCGTTAACTTTTGAAAAATTACCGATTAATTAATCGATAATTTTGTTAAGCTAAAAATAAAGATGTATGACTTCATTAACCTGAAAATTTTTCAAGGGAAGTAATAAAAACATGCAATTGGTATTGTCATTAAGTTTTTTAAAAACTGTTAGCACTGAAAAGAAGTTAAATAAGGTATTAAAGTTGAGGCACTTGAATGAAAATTTCGAATTAATTTTATAAATATTAAAGTCATAAAGCTGTATAGAAATTGTTTGCTGATTAGTAAAAACATAAAGATCATCTTTGTATCCCAAGTGGTTCGAAAGCTATGATTTTTTTCTAAGACCTCATAATCTCTTTTTCACTATTTCGTTTTCCTTCATATTTTGTGCCCTTTCATTGCATTTCTTAAAATGCCCACAACCTAGGTATTTAATTAAATTAAATTTAAAAACGTACTGTTGTTATGGTATGTATTTAAAAATAAGTAGGTCAATATAATGTCAATGAATTTAAATTTTGTTATTGTTAAATAGTTAAACACTATGTGTTTTTTTATATCATTGTCCTTATAAAACAGGTTATTTTAAAGTATACTCTTTCTAAACTCCCTTAACGGAGAAGTTTGTACGTAAAAAAATAATAATAAAATAAAAACTATTATTAATTATTTATTCATAAATCGAATTTTTTTTTTAAAAATATTTTTTTCATTTTTAATCACTATTTTATCGATTAAAATAATTTTAATCGATAAAATAATTTACTGATTAATCGAGAAATTAATCGGTAATTTCCGCAGCCCTGATATATATATATTAGCTTCAACACTGCTCGCCTCCGAGCCAAGACCAAAACGACGGATGTCCTAATTCGAGAGCTAATATTTGCGAATGATGCGGCACTAACAGCACATACAGAATCTGGTTTGCAACAACTCGTGTCAAGCTTCTCCAATGGCTGCAAAGAATTTGGTCGGCAAATCAGCTTGAAAAAGACAAACATCATGGCCCAAGACACTCGACCTCCTCCTACCATAAATATCGATAATGAAAACTTGGAGGTTGTGGACAGCTTCACCTACTTGGGATCCAAGGTCTCCAATACACTGTCTATTGAAGAAGAAATAAACAGCAGAATTGGCAAGGCAGCCGCAACAATGGCTAAACTAAATAAGCGGGTCTGGCAAAACACCAAGCTAACGGAGAAAACCAAACTGTGCGTCTATCGAGCCTGTGTCATCAGTACACTACTATATGGGAGCGAGACATGGACCACTTATACATCACAGGAGCGTACGCTTAACAGCTTCCATTTGAGATGCCTGCGCCGCATCCTTGGTATTAAATGGCAAGACAAAGTGCCTAATAGTGAGGTCCTAATGCGTGCCAATACCCAAAGCATGTTCTCAATTCTTAGTGAAAGACTCCTTAGGTGGCTAGGACATGTCAAAAGAATGAGCCCCGGCCGTATCCCGAAGGACCTCCTATATAGTGAACTTGCTTCAGGAAAGAGGAAAACAGGTCGCCCACGCTTGCGATTTAAAGATGTCTGTCAAAGGGACATGAAAGCAGCCAAAATACATACAAGTGACTGGGAGTGTAAGGCAGAAGACCGATCTACGTGGCGCACAGTTGTCAAAGTAGCAGAGGAGCGAAGAATGGAGGAGGCTGCAGACAGAAGAGCTAGGAGAAAGGCCAAAACATTTGGAAGCACAGAACTCGTGTGCAAAAACTGTGGCAAAGACTGTCACTCAAGGATAGGACTGCACAGCCACTCGAGAAAATGCAACCCAACCCAACGGTGATGCACCATCTTCTCACGAGACGGAAGGATGCCGGAAAGATATATATATATTAGGGCTGCGGAAATTAACGATTAATTTCTCGATTAATCGCTAAAAAATTTTGTCGATTAAAATATTTTTAATCGATAAAATAGCGATTACTACAAAACAGATTTTGTAAGACAATTTTTTCGATAAATAATTAATTATTAATAATTAAAAATATTGTTTTACGTAAAAACTTCTCCATTTAAAAAAAAAAGATTTTTAAAGTGTATATTTTAAAATAAGCTGTTTTTATAAGGAAAATGATATAAAAATTTAACATGTTTTTTTTAAAAAACTTAATTAACAGTTACAAAATTTACATTCATTGACATTATATTGAACTACATATATTTAAATAAAAAAATGTCAATTGTCTGTTTTGTTACTTCCCTTAAAATTTTGAGCTTCATGACTTCATACATGTTATTTTTAGCTTTAATCAAATTATCGATTAATTATTCGTTTTTTTTTCTTCAAAAGTTAACGATTAAATTTAAATTAATCGATAACAGCCCTAATATATATATATATATATATATATATATAG
>MUZC01001804.1:1109641-1125289 GCA_002072015.1 Radix auricularia | reverse complement strand
ATATATATTCCCTTGGGTGAAAAATGCATTCATCTTTGAAATGTATGGCCAGACTGTTCGAGCCTGAACAGAATCTACTCCTGAACCACACCATATACAGGTTTCGGGTCTTTTGAAAATATGTTAATGAGGTCCCACGGGCAAAAACAATAACCGAAATGGTTTACTGGATTTCCTGGAAAATTCTTTCTTTAAAAAAAAAAGTATTTGTCAATTTTTAGCCAACCATAACATCTATAGGGTTGAAACAAACGCAAAAAGGTAGCTAATAATATTTAGAACAAAGTTGGGGAAGAAATTGTTAAAACTCTATTCTCGTTCGACTCCTGTAATTTTAGCAGCAACTTGTGATAGCAATCGTTTTCTTTAGTTACAGAATTTGCCAATTGAAGCTTCTTTCTGGTAAACTTGTCATGATTTCCTGCAGTGAGGGGAAATGTGTGGTATTAGACTGCATTTGAAAAAGTTCCCTTTGAAAAAGTTGCAGCTTGTTTCCGAAGTCCTTGATATGTGAATATAATTGGCTTACCACTGCATTGTGCCCTTGGAGAATTGTGTTAAGAAGGTTTATATGTCTTTACACATCAACCGAAAATGCAAACTATGCAAGACAAGCCTCAGATAGTTATGGAAATGGTTTTTCCTTATCATCCATGTACTGCCTAATTTCATTTATAATGTGTAGACGCGCTGAAGTGCTGTCCCCCGACTAAACCATCTTATATCATTGTCATACATAACATCTTTGTATTCTCTCTGGATGTCAAGAAGACACTGCTAAAACTGGCGTGAAACAGGGTTTTAGAGCGAATAGAGATCATATCCTTTATCACTTGCTTAAGGACACGATCACATGAAAGGTGTTTAGCACAAAAAACTTCTTTATGATTGTTACAGTGAAGTTTAAAAACTTTGCCAGCCTGAATAAGCTGACTTTGTTACAGACAGGTTTTGCTTGTCAACTGTGCTCACGAGTCATGGCGATAGCCATCAGTAATAAATAAATATATCGTTTACTTGGTAATTTAACGTCACAGACAGCAGAACAAACAGAACCAAATACATTTGTTTCCCTTGTCAGTCTTTAAGACTGAAGTCTAGTAATTGGTAAACAATACAATGTTATTGACTTTTGCCATCCTTTGACGTCATCAAAACGGTAAAAATTGTGGACTTTTCTTATATTTAATGTTGTTAAAAAATAATACGTTAGTTAATTAATTATTTCATATGAGGCCGCGGGCCAGTAAAAATTGCTTCGCGGGTCGGTTTTGGCCCGCGGGCCGGACTTTGGACATCCCTGGTTTATAAGAATAAAATGTATTAAAATGATTCATAATGATACCAAATTATTTTAGGGCGCAGCATTAATATGAAAGAAAGACCCGAAATGTAGAAAGCCGTATTTGTGAAGCAAGAGAATCCCACAAATATGATTTAAATGGCTTCATTATTCAGCTGATATCACCTCAACAATGCTGTTAATTGAATAACGTCTGAGTTGTTAAATAAATAGAAAATATATTTTCCATAAATCTTTGAGTTCCAAATTTTAAACTCGATTAAGTGTTACAGAAAGGAATACACGTCCACACAAAGGTGTAAGCCCAATTTGATTACATTTTAATTGTTAAATCTCTTATTTTTTAATTTTTAAAATTTTATTTGATTATTATTATTTTTTTATTTTTTTTGTTTGTGGCGCTCAGAATGAAGTTTGTTGCATCATCAGGAAATGAACATTTTGGGGGACACCATTTCTAGTGACAAAGTTGCAATTTACTAGAGCAAAGTGTTCCTTGTCTTATTTTTTAAACTCCAACACTCAGCCAGCCATGTCGTTATCGTATAGGGAGGAAGAGAGAGAGAGAGAGAAGTGAGATGGGTGGAGATGGCGGGGNGTAAGATGGTTCGGGTTGGCCGGGGGGTGTTAACAGTGATAATGAGATTGGAACATGGCGTGTGAGACCCACTTTTATGGGCGTGGCTCGAACTCATACTTTTGTCTGGTCGATGTACAACTGATGTATGTGTACAAGGGTGGTAGTCACAAAAGTTGAATGTGTACAATGGTGGTAGCCACAAAAGTTGTATGTGTACAAGAGTGGTAGCCATAAAAGATGTATGTGTACAAGGGTAGTAGCCACAAAAGATGTATGTGTACAAGGGTGGTAGCCACAAAAGTTGAATGTGTACAATGGTCAAAGCTTTGTTTCAAAGTGCGTGTACCAAGACAGTAGCTACATCTCAAGTAACGTGTGCCAAGATAGTAGCTACATCTGAAGTAACGTGTATCAAGATAGTAGCTACATCTGAAGTAACGTGTACCAAGACAGTATCTACATCTCAAGTACGTGTACCAAGACAGTAGCCACATCTCAAGTACGTGTACCAAGATGGTAACTACATCTCAAGTACGTGTACCAAGACAGTATCTACATCTCAAGTACGTGTACCAAGACAGTAGCCACATCTCAAGTACATGTACCACAATGTCAGTCACATGAATACAATCTTGGCACAATCAAGCTTCCAATCTGTACACACATGTCTGCAGCATTTGTTTCCCTGTATAAAATCACTAAAAACTTTAACTTGTTTGTTTATTGTGTTTCTGCAGTTGATGACACCAAGCCAATACGTTTCAAATGGTAATATTTCCGTGCTAAAAATGGAGAAAAAAAATCACAACACGAGTCATTTCCTTCTGGGAGATAATTACCCAGCACCACGCCACCCCCATCCCCACCCCATTCTTCAACGCTCTTCCACAGCCGAAAAGTCGCAGATTACTCCATTGTGGCTGTCGTGTTTATGGTCACGCAATGGGTGGAGTTGATGTAGACACAGTCGTGGAAGTGTGTCGTCATAATGTGGGTGGAGTTCATGTAGACACAGTCGTGGAAGTGTGTCGTCATAATGTGGGTGGAGTTGATGTAGACACATTCGTGGAAGTGTGTCGTCATAATGTGGGTGGAGTTGTTGTAGACACATTCGTGGGAGTGTGTCGTCATACTATGGGTGGAGTTGTTGTAGACACATTCGTGGGAGTGTGTCGTCATACTATGGGTGGAGTTGTTGTAGACACAGTCGTGGAAGTGTGTCGTCATAATGTGGGTGGAGTTAATGTAGACACAGTCGTGGAAGTGTGTCGTCATAATGTAGGTGGAGTTGATGTAGACACAGTCGTGGAAGTGTGTCGTCATAATGTGGGTGGAGTTAATGTAGACACAGTCGTGGAAGTGTGTCGTCATAATGTGGGTGGAGTTGATGTAGACACAGTCGTGGAAGTGTGTCGTCATAATGTGGGTGGAGTTGATGTAGACAAATTCGTGGAAGTGTGTCGTCATAATGTGGGTGGAGTTGTTGTAGACACAGTCGTGGAAGTGTGTTGTCATACTATGGGTGGAGTTGATGTAGACACATTCGTGGAAGTGTGTCGTCTTAATGTGGGTGGAGTTGATGTAGACACAGTCGTGGAAGTTAGTCATTTAGCAGTTGCTAATGTTGCTGCTGGTTGACACATTCAATAACGCGTGTATTCATGTAGACACATACATTGATGTGTGTGGTGACACATCCGGCTGATAAGCCTTGCAGTCTTTTCTTGGCGAGTTCCAACATCAGTCTTTAAAATTATATCATTGTTTCTGTTTTCGGAATGCTTCTCTACATATTTAATAAGTCCTTTGCTTCTCGCCCCTATATTGTCTTTCAGTGATGATTATTGGCATAGTTGGTAAAATTTTGAAAATTCCCACCCCCTCATCCCAAAGTAAACTGCATTTCATTCAAAAGACACACGTTCAAATATTCGATGACTACAATCAGTTGTTAAATATGTTTATTTTAATTAATCTTTGACAACGTAAGTGGCATATTGACATTTCTCGAAGATTGTAATGCGGCAGATGATAACAGAAGTTTTCAATGTCTCAATAGACAATTTGAAGACAAAGGAATGCTCAAAATTTGGGTACAAGAGATAAGGTTTGACTTTAACTCACGGGGGGGGGGGGGGCATGGCAAGCAAATGTTGAGTTTAAAAAGGGAAAAGGTGTTTGGGGCAGAAGAGGGGGGGAGATGTGGAGATATCAAGAAAACTTCGGACTTCATCTCAAATCTCTCTCATTTCAGCTTTGGGTAAAATTAATTATATATTTTATGCCTGGAATGAAAAGAGAATATCCATACAAGAAATTTCTGATTGTACAAAAAAAAATATATGTTTAAATATATAAAAATAATACTGTGTACAATGCTAAATTTAATTACTTTTAAAATCAGTTCATAAACTAAAGAGACAGCTAAAAAAAGCCAGGTGTTACTTTGTATTTCGTCGTTGTTGACTTCACGTGCATTTAAACGCCCAAGTGGACGAGTGTAAACACGTGCTACCCACACCTCCCCTCCCCCTTCGATAAAACAGCGGTGTGGGAGGGGAGCATAAACCCATAAGTAATCCTATTTGACGAGTCAGCGTTGCCCCTGACAACAGTCGGGCTAACAAGATGGCGGCACCTGGCCCACACGTCAGCTCGCATGTCATTCATTGTCCGCACCGCCGAGCACCACAGGAAATCATTTTACTCAGTCGGTCTTCTGTGTTGCTCTCAGATGGTGGCAGATACTAAAGTTTCTTGAGTCTAACCACCCTGCAGAGGTTGTTCAATGGACTGCAATATTCGGAGGTTGATTTCTGTGTGGCGATGATCGCAGCGTATTCTGAGATTGTGTAGGAAAAATAGTAAAACATAATAAACATTTTATTATTCCATTAGGTGTACTGCCTAAGTATTAAGAATTGTATTTTAACATTACTTACATGGTTGTGATTTTTCAAACAAATATCTTTCATTTAAAACGTTACACCCGAAAGCCTTGGGATCAATTGTAGATAGTTGGTACTAGGAGAAACTGTGTTTTAAATTGATTTCTTTTAATTTAATATCCGTTTAAAAAAAAATAACTGCACCTAAATATTATAAATCCACTTATAAGAAATAGCCACGTAGCTGTATTACACAATTTTAATAGCCTCGAAACAAAAATTCATATTTGAGATTTCTAAATTACAATGGAATTCTAAAAAAAGAATAGCCTTTTAACGTTAAGAAGGAAAAAATAAACGATTGAAATATGTGAAAATTGTTTTAAAAGTCATCAAAACAGAATTTATATTAATTTTTATCCCCTCACAAACACTAATTGTCTCCGAAGATATGAGCGTGTGTAAATATTTAAAGCTTTATACAACTTGATTAGTCCGTAAGTCTGTAGACTATAAATCTGTATAAATCGTGTAATCAATATTTCTCCAACTTCCCGCGTCCGATTGAGCTAAATCTTTTTTTGCATAGGTTTGTAATTCAAATGAAAAAATACATCATCAAATATAACCAGGTACCTTCTAATGTGAATAAAGGCGTTTTCTTTGGTTTTTTAAAAGTATTAAAATAGATTTTAATGTATCCGTCGACCAACGGCGGCGGCTGAAAATCCAAAACAAGATTTTATTTGAACTAACCGAGTTGTTCCTATAATGAAACGGATTTTTAGAAGGCTAGATATGTTATAGTTTTATAATGTGTACTTGTGACATAGTGTTAATAGGATCCTCATTCCGCGGTTCTTAAATTTATATTGCTTAAAAGTTAAAATAACAATATTAACGAAAGGAAAAAAAATATTGTGTTTGATTGTTTGAATGCCTGTTGTTTTATTTCAAATTTTAAACTAATTATTATTCGTATTCCACTGAAGAGATCAACTAAGACTTGATTTTACCACCGTGGGGGACTTGAACTGAAGACTTTCCTAGAGTTGAACACCTCGCAATAGTTGAACTGAACACCTTACAATAGTTGAACTGAAAGACCTACTAGAGTTGAACTGACCACCTTGAAATAATTGAACTGACCACCTTGAAATAGTTGAACTGAACACCTTGCAAAAGTTGAACTGAAGGACCAGCTAGAGTTGAACTGAACACCTTGCAATAGTTGAACTGAACACCTTGCAATAGTTGAACTGAAGGACCTACCAGAGTTGAACTGAACACCTTGCAAAAGTTGAACTGAACACCTTGCAAAAGTTGAACTGAAGGACCTACTAGAGTTGAACTGAGTCATCGGTTCGGCGCTACATAAAAAAATGAATCAGGTGAGATTTATCCAAGCCTACTGAAATGTATATGCATGCGTTCCATTTGTCGTTCCATTTGTCGACTTACTCTATTCTAATTGGGTTGGGGTCAGATTAGTCACGTGACCACGGGAACGGCCGATAGCATGTGGCCAAGACTGTACTTAGGTTGCAATATAAACTTTTAGATCCCGTTTCGAAAGCTGCCAAACAGCTACAGCTTAAAACTTGTGGGAAAACCGGTGCCAGTTTTTTTGGTGCTCACAATCAGATGGCAATTTTTCAACGTCACTTCCATATTCTACTCATTGTGACAAAAATGAATAGTTTTTTTGTTTTTTAAATTTTTTAAATTTTTTTGTACCGCCAACAAGATTAAGTCAATTCTGACAAAGACGAACATAAATAAAACATGGAGCATTTCATCCAAAAGTAATGACTAAGGGTCTAGAGTTACCGTACCTGCTAGATCCCCGTGTAGCAAATAAAGCCCCCCCACCCCCCCCCAACCTAAATGCCTGATCAACCAGCTCCGTCCTTCACTTCACCACCTTGGCTCCCCCCCCCCCCAAAACCCAGCTCAGTCTTTATACCTCTTTATATTTTTATAAATGATTAGATCGCCCGGGGATAGTTGGTTTGTTTGACTGTTGGTGTCAGAGGCTCACCTGCCACATTATCACTCACAATAATAAGACAAATAGGACTACTAAATATTTATAATAAAAATGTACCACTTTTACTTAATAACGGAACGCGTGTATTACTTGCTGACCAATATCTTTCATAAATAGTACAGCTTTTTTTTAAATCTCTAGGCACTGGACTATATTTGGTTCTTAAGACCATGTAAATTATTTACATCTCTAGACCAATGTTCTCTTTAAGCCGTGCGGCCGGGCAGATATCTGAGCCACGCCGCGCAGCAGTAAGGAATTTCTGCACATCAAATTCTGTAAAATAATGCACACAAAAAATGGATGCTGTGCAATTTTGCACATGCACCGACGAATCTTAGAGGGAACGTTGCCCTGGTTACCACGTCAGGCCTTAAAGAATTATACTTTAACATTGTGTGGGGTTGAGTATGCTGCAAAGAACTTTCTAGAAAAGTGAGGCAGTTGGATAGCAAACAGATTGAAGACACTAACTGAATACATCTCAAGATACAACCTCCCTTTAATTCGTGAATTTTCTTGGAAATTCAAAAGTGATGAAATACGAAATGTTTATTTATTATTTTCCCAGCTTAAAATTTTATATGATGCTTGATTGTGGGTAGAGAATAAAATAGACGTATTGCGTATGGAAACATCTCATTTGTATATAAAGATATTGTGGAGCATAGGGAAAAGATATTTGTATCGTAATATTTCTTAAAAGTTTTTTTTATTTGTTAATACCCCCCTCCCCCCATCACACGCACACAATTGACACACATATGTACATGGAAATACATACCGAAAAACACATTCATACACTCACAAGTTAAATACATCCACACACATACATTCACATCCATACATACAAAAACACATACATACACTCATGAACACATATGTTCACGAACACATACATATATACCCATTAACATACACAGTGTGAGACGACGGTCAAAGAGCAGGAAGCATTGAAAGAGTTCAAGGACAGAGTCTCTGACCTCCTGACGTCACAGGATGACTACAGCCTCAGCAAATGGCTGAAAGGTACGGAAGATTCCTGACTCGTCAAATGTTGAGTCACTTTTGGCTTAAACTTGCAATGTTTCTTGTTACCAGCCAATGATAGACTGAATGTGCTTCTTTGATCTGTGTCTATAATATGACTAGAAATGTTGAACTATTTTTAATTTAAAAAAAAATAAAGCAAAAATATTGCTGAATAATCTAGTAATAGGTTCTGCATATGTTCAATTCCTTATGTTTTTGTCAAATTAAAACGTAAAAAATTCACACTTCTGCAAATGAATTTGTTTGAAAAGAAATGCGTATCTGTTTAGTTCGGTCATCAAAATTGTAAGTAGACCAGGTTATGTTACTTAGTGAGAAAATTTTCATATTGGACGCTCTCGACGGTTTTTACATGTTGGAAATTTTATACTTCCTTTTTTTTCCAGCTAGAAACTATGACGTCAGCAAGGCAGAGGCCATGTTTAGAACTGTGAGTTAAACTCTCAAACTATTTAATGTACATTGAAGATGTAAGACTCTTTGAAGATTGTGTGAGGCGTCCATTCAATTAAATTTAATTGAGATATTTTCTAAATAAAAAATTAAATGCCTAAAATTTTCTGAAAAACTTAAACTTGTTAGAAATTTAGATTATCTCAACAAAAAAAATAGTATAAGGATAATTTAATTAATAAATTTATAACATACCGGCATCCTTCCGTCTCGCGAGACGATGGTGCATCACCGTTGGGTTGGGTTGCATTTTCTCGAGTGACTGTGCAGTCCTATCCTTGAGTGACAGTCTTTGCCACAGTTTTTACACACGAGTTCTGTGCTTCCAAATGTTTTGGCCTTTCTCCTAGCTCTTCTGACTGCAGCCTCCTCCATTCTTCGCTCCTCGGCTACTATGACGCCCTCTTTGACAACTGTGCGCCACGTAGATCGGTCTTCTGCCTTGCACTCCCAGTCACTTGTATGTATTTTGGCTGCTTTCATGTCCCTTTGACAGACATCTTTAAATCGCAAGCGTGGGCGACCTGTTTTCCTCTTTCCTGAAGCAAGTTCACCATATAGGAGGTCCTTCGGGATGCGGCCGGGGCTCATTCTTTTGACATGTCCTAGCCGCCTCAGGCGTCTTTCACTAAGAATTGAGAACATGCTTTGGGTATTGGCACGCGTTAGGACCTCACTATTAGGCACTTTTTCTTGCCATTTAATACCAAGGATGCGGCGCAAGCATCTCAAATGGAAGCTGTTAAGCTTACGCTCTTGTGATGTATAAGTGGTCCATGTCTCGCTCCCATATAGTAGTGTACTGATGACACAGGCTCGATAGACGCACAGTTTGGTTTTCTCCGTTAGCTTGGTGTTTTGCCAGACCCGCTTATTTAATTTAGCCATTGTTGCGGCTGCCTTGCCAATTCTGCTGTTTATTTCTTCTTCAATGGACAGTGTATTGGAGACCTTGGATCCCAAGTAGGTGAAGCTGTCCACAACCTCCAAGTTTTCATTATCGATATTTATGGTAGGAGGAGGTCGAGTGTCTTGGGCCATGATGTTTGTCTTTTTCAAGCTGATTTGCAGACCAAATTCTTTGCAGGCATTGGAGAAGCTTGACACGAGTTGTTGCAAACCAGATTCTGTATGTGCTGTTAGTGCCGCATCATCCGCAAATAGTAGCTCTCGAATTAGGACATCCGTCGTTTTGGTCTTGGCTCGGAGGCGGGCAGTGTTGAAAAGTCCTCCATCAGCTCTGGTATGTAACCAGATTCCCTCACTGCTATCCTTGAATGCGTATCGAAGAAGTACAGAGAAGAATATTGCGAAGAGTGTTGGTGCGAGTACACAACCTTGTTTAACTCCGCTGCTGACAGGGAAGGCCTCTGACTTAGCTCCATCGAACTGTACTGTGCCAAGCATATTTTCATGGAACTGTCTGATGATGGCAAGTAGGTGAGGGGGACATCCAATTTTTGCCAGTATTTGGAATAGCCCGTTGCGACTGACTAAGTCGAAGGCTTTTGTAAGGTCCACAAATGCAATGTATAGTGGCATCTGCTGCTCTCTGCATTTTTCCTGGAGCTGTCGTATGGAGAACACCATGTCTATGGTAGACCGACCGGACCGGAAACCACACTGAGATTCTGGATAGACGCGGGATGCTAGGCTTTGTAAACGTTTTAGTATAACGCGGGCAAAGGTCTTTCCTACAATACTAAGGAGTGAAATGCCGCGATAATTATTGCAATCACTCCTATCACCTTTGTTTTTATATAGTGTCACTATATTTGCATCCTTTAGGTCTTGGGGGATGTAGCCCTGTTCCCAGCAGAGGGACAGAATCTCGTGCAATGGTTGGAGTAAAGCTGTCTTGCCACTCTTTAGAACCTCTGGTGGTATTCCATCATTCCCAGGCGCTTTTCCACAAGCTAGACTGTCAATTGCTTTGCTCAGCTCTTCCTGTGTGGGCACGACATCAAGTTCTTCCATGAGTGGCATATCTGGGATGTCATCTAGAGCGGTGCTGGAGACTGTGGTAACTGTTGAATACAATTCCAGATAATGCTCAACCCACCGTTTTAGCTGTGCTGCCTGGTCTTGAATAATTTCTCCATTTTTGGACTTTAGGGGAGCAGCTTTTGACGTCAAGGGGCCCGTTGCCTTTTTGATGTTTTCGTACATGACTTTTGCATTGCCCATGTCTGCAGCTGATTGTATACTGGAACAGAGCTTAAGCCAGTAGGTATTGACACATTTACGTGCAACCTTTTGGGCAAGTGACTTAGCTGTTTTTAAAGCATGCAAATTGTCAGGTGTAGGCTTTTCCTTGTAAGCCATAAGAGCTTTCCTTTTTGCTTCAGTGACGGGTTTCATCTCGTCCCAATGTTCATCAAACCAGTCCGTGTTTTTGTGAGATTTTTTGCCAAAGGCTTGTATTGCGGATGTATAGATTGTGTCTCTCAGTTGCGTCCATTTGGAGTCAATGGTGACGCATGGGGACATCTTTGAGAGACTTTCCTTCACCTTGTCTTTGAACAGCTGCGCTATCGCAGGGTCTTTCATGCANGGGGGCGCGGTGGTCAAAGTGTTAGTGCGCTGCGGTACAAAAACAATTCTAAAATAAAAATAAAAATCGGTCACGGGTTCAAACCCCGGTTCTGGCACCCCTACGGGTAGATGATGCTCGTTAAAACCTTGGCTGGTAGTTCATCTAGGAGAAGGAAACTCCGAATACAAATCCTCCGCTGCCTTGCGGCTATACCTGCCTTGCGGGAAAGGCTAAGGGAGTAAACCCTGAAAGAAAATCAGGAATTGGAGCACCTACAGGCGGTCTATACATAAGACTTATGTACATACCGGCAGCTCCTGCGACGCCAATGGCAGCCAAGCTGCATCGACGCAAGTCGTTCCCTTGGTTACACCATTGACGTGGAGAGGGGGGATATGCTGTATGGGCAGCAGCTAATTCTCCATAATACCCGCCCAGGCTTGCATCACCTCTGGAGAGGACACTCCAGCGTCGCCGCAAGGTGTCGACAAAACACGGGAAGCAGCAGTTACCGGTTATAAGCCAAAGCTCAATTGACGTAGAGCTAGGCGCCAGGGGCTGCTTCCGACGGTGGGAGAGACTACCAATGTCTCACTGGACAGCTACCGCCCGCCTCAAACTGGGCAGCCCCCAGTCAAATAGGTGCTATCCCGTCATGGCCTGCCTTCTCCACTGGGTGCGTGGAGATTAGAGTACCACTCAACAAGTGGGCCACTAAGCCCTGCACCAAGAAATACAAAAAAGAAAAAGAAGACCCCAGCTCTTCGAATCGCTAGCTGGAACGTGAGGACTATGTGTCCCGGCATCACTGATGATCTGCAGTCCATAAACGACACACGGAAGACAGGAATAATCGATAGAGAACTTAAAAGGCTAAAGATTGACATAGCATGCCTTCAGGAGACCAGGCTCCCAGACAACGGTTCACTCAAAGAGGCCAATTACACCTTCTTCTGGCAAGGCAGACCGAAAGACGAACCTAGACAGCATGGTGTGGGTTTCGCTGTTAAAAACACTCTTCTACCATCCATTGAACCACCGTCATCAGGCACGGAGAGGATCCTCACTCTAAGACTCAGAACAACTGCGGGCCCAGCAAACATTCTTAGTGTGTATGCCCCAACACTCTATTCAACTCCGGAAGAGAAGGACCAGTTCTATGGAGCGTTAGACCAGGCAATAGCCGGCATCCACAAAGACGAGGCAATCTATCTCCTAGGAGATTTCAATGCTAGAGTGGGGAGCGACCACGAAGCCTGGCCCACCTGCCTTGGACTATTTGGAAGAGGAAAGTTAAATGAAAATGGACAAAGGCTTCTGGAATTGTGCTGCTCACGAGGCTTGTGTGTGACCAACACTTTCTTCAAGTGCAAGGATATACATCAAGTATCTTGGAGACACCCTCGATCCCACCAATGGCACCAGCTGGACCTCATTATCACCAGGCGTGCACAACTAGCTAGCGTCCTACTCACTCGCAGCTATCACAGTGCCGACTGTGACACGGATCATTCCCTTGTCGCCAGCAAAGTACGAATAATGAGGAAAAACTCGTACCACACAAAGAAAAAGGGAAGTCCACGCATCAATACCTCCTGCATGAAAGACCCTGCGATAGCGCAACTGTTCAAATTTATAACAATTACATTAAAAATTGATGCACCGTAATTTTTTTAAATATTTAGCGCTATTACAAAATTTTCACTTGTAACACCTGAAAACAAAGATAATTATCCGATATCTTAGAAACTGTCTCTTGTTAAGATGTGCGTGCCTAACAAATTTGAATAAACTTTTAAAAAAATAATTATATTTCGGAGGAATTGACTTTAAAATACCTTTTTTTAATATTTCAATGATGACTCACTATATTCGTATTAAATGTCTAGTGTGGAGAGATAATGAAATAAAATGTTCAGATTTTAACAATCTGACTACGCCTACCTCTACGCACCCCTCCTTTCGTTTTGTTTCGTTGTACAGAGCATGGCTTACAGAGAAAAGATGAAGGTGGATACATTGCTGACTGATTACGAGCCTCCGGTTGTAAGTTGATCGACTTACCGACACTGTGATTTCTTTCAATGTTGTTAAATAGATCGTCCTAGACTTCCTTTAGGGCAACCCTCTCTAAAGTGATTGAATTGTTTTCCTCTCAAATCTAGATGTAAGACTCAACAAATTAAAGATAAAAACTAAAACGTAACTGCCTCCCAATGAAATGTGTCCATTTATTCATTACATTAATAGTCAGGTTAATACAGAACAGAAGCAAGGAGATGACTTACAAAATTAAATTGTTTGAAGATAAATGATTTAAAAACAAACAGCGCACTGAGCTTTAAATTTATAACGCAATAGATGAAAAACTATGAGGACATACGTTTTCTAGGCCATCACTTAATACATTCTATGGCTCACATAATATATTCTATGACTCACATAATATATTCTATAACTCACATGATATATTCTATGACTCACATAATATATTCTATGACTCACTTAATATATTCTATGACTCACATAATATATTCTATGACTCACATAATATATTCTATGACAGGTTCTCAAAAAGTACATGTCAGGGGGCACTTGCGGACACGACAAAGAAGGTTCACCAGTCCGTATCGAACTGTTTGGTAAGATGGACATGAAAGGGTTAATGTACTCAGCCAGGAAAACTGACATGGAGAAGATGAAGCTGAAACAATGTGAAGGTCATCTCAAGGACTGGGAGGAGATGTCGAAAAAGGTGAGAATAAAATAAAGGTCATCTTTCGACGGGTCTTAAAACCTGTCATCGCCTACAACATTTAACATTGATTGCCAGAAATCTGCTATTGCAATACATACGGATTATATTTCCTTAACGCCATTGAAAATGTATCTAATGTCGGGGTGAATGTAACATTTCGACATTTCACAGCATATCGTAGGCCATTCTGTGGGGTTAATTACAGTCGGCTGTTAGAGTCTTTCATTATACGTTTTACTTGGTCTGAATTTGTAAAACATTTGTTAACATCAGTACCATCTACAAATGTGGGAGGGGGGGGGGTTTGAAAGGAATCAGTTTATACTTCAATGAAGATAGGTCTCTATACATTGTTTAACAACATAACATTTTAATTATCTACCAATTTACCACTAGGAATTATGTTTAATGAGCTTTTTCTAATATTTACTTTTATGTTTGAAAATAAAGTTTAAAATAAATGTATGCTAACAGTACTGTACAGAACCCCGCTCACATAATATGAAAATCTGGGTTGATTTTTGAAGAACTAAAATCTCAGCCTTAGCTGAAGCAAAATTTTGTTTTTATCTAGAATAATTTAAGTGAAAATTTAAGTTCATTTCCCATGAATGGTAATTTTATATTTTTGTGTTAAAATGTTAAATATTTTGTGTTTATTTACGAATGGCGCATATAGTCAACATCATTTTTCCACCCTCTTCTTTACAGCTGAACAGACGAGTTGACGGACTAGTGGTCATCTTTGACATGGACGAGGTGTCCAGTAAAATGTTATGGAGACCAGGTGTGATAACGTTAAATATGTTTTAAAATATTTTTAAAAATATGCTGTGAGATATCCGTGTTTCTTATTCTGTTCTCATTGTTATGTGATGTTTTGCTGTGTATTGAATGTAAGCGTGTGCTAATGTCTTGATGTTTTGATTGTGTGCTTCTCTGTGCAAATGGTGTGTTGTTTACTAGTTGCATGTATACTGGTATGTTAAATGGGTGAAATTGCTTAGATGCCAAGGAAGCCAAGAACTTGTTCCCGGGGCTTAGGGCGCCCCCGAGTCCCACCCAGCTCCAAATGGGTGAAAAGCGGCGGGGTAATGCGTGGAACCCTCAGCCGTGGCATGTGAACGCTGCATCACTTGCCAAAAAAACAACTGCTGCCTTGCAGATGGTCTTGGCTGACCAAAGGCTATGGAAGCAAATCCAGAAAATACAGCAGACTGAAGTCGGAGAACACGGGCCAATTGGCGCAAAACTCGTGGCACGCAAAACTCAATATTCAATATTGAGAACGAAGAAGAAGAAGAAGCTTAGATGCCGAGCGGGTGGGGTGCTATTTCTAAGTGTTTCCCTACTGTGTGCTAGTTCTAAGTTTTTCACTACTGTTTGCTATCTGTGTGTTCCTTCTTTGTGCTATATGTAAGTGTGTTCCTACAGTGTGCTATTTCTAAGTGTGTTCTTTCTGTGTGCTAATAAATTTGTAAGTTGTTCCTACTGTGTGCTATTTGTGAGTGTTTTCCTACTGTGTGCTATTTGTGTGTTCCTACAGTGTGCTATCTGTGTTTTCCTACTGTGTGCTATTTGTGTGTTCCTACAGTGTGCTATTTCTAAGTGTGTTCTTTCTGTGTGCTATTAGTAAGTTGTTCCTACAGTGTGCTATTTGTGAGTGTTTTCCTACAGTGTGCTATTTGTGAGTGTTTTCCTACTGTGTGCTATTTGTGTGTTCCTACAGTGTGCTATCTGTGAGTGTTTTCCTACAGTGTGCTATTTGTGAGTGTTTTCCTACAGTGTGCTATTTGTGAGTGTTTTCCTACAGTGTGCTATTTGTGTGTTCCTACAGTGTGCTATCTGTGTGTTCCTACAGTGTGCTATCTGTGTGTTCCTACAGTGTGCTATATGTGTGTTCCTACAGTGTGCTATCTGTGTGTTCCTACAGTGTGCTATCTGTTTGTTCCTACAGTGTGCTATCTGTGTGTTCCTACAGTGTGCTATTTGTTTGTTCCTACAGTGTGCTATTTGTGTGTTCCTAC
>MUZC01001804.1:1091538-1107703 GCA_002072015.1 Radix auricularia | reverse complement strand
GTGTGCTATTTGTGTGTTCCTACTGTGTGCTATTTGTGTGTTCCTACAGTGTGCTACTTCAAGGTGTGCTCCTACTCGGTGCTATTTCTTAGTGTTTTCCTACTGTGTGCTATTTTTAAATGTGTTCCTACTGTGTGCTTGTGTTGCTATGGTTTATTTATGGTCCACCGGTTGTAGTGATATACTGGGATGTTTAGGGATAAACTTAACTGAGGACATCTCAACTATTTGTTTGGGTTATTGAGCAGGTCTACAGATGTACATGAATCTGGTCCGAGTGTTAGAAGACAATTACCCAGAGATGCTGAAGAGAATGTTTGTCATTAATGGTAAGAGCCGCTCAAAATATTTTATTTGTACTGTATGCCACTACTCCACCCTCTGATGAACTAATATCTAAATAGAAAGTGTAGTTACATAAATTTATTCGTTAGCCTTCTAACGACGAAATGCACCTAACACACACACACATAAAATGATCTGTAACCCGTGCTGGGTTGTCTGCACGTTTGTAGTGGATCGAAGAAGGAAAATCCCACCACTCCTGTGCGAGTAAAACTTTTACATGTATCCTTTGGGAGAGGGGTCATATTCAAGAGGTAAGTTTTGCATGAATGAAATCTTTTCCAATAAAACTGTAGTAAATAAATCTGTAATCAATAAATCTTTAGTCAATAAATCTGTAGTCAATAAATCTGTAGTCAATAAATCTTTAGTCAATAAATCTGTAGTCAATAAATCTATAGTCAATAAATCTGTAGTCACCAGTTTTGCATGAATGAAATCTTTCTCTGTGTACAATTGGTGGTTAGCTGTTAAAATCATAATGATGTTTCAAACAGATTTATTCCTCCTCGTTTCACCCGTCAATTATTATCTATGAAGCCACAAATATGATGGCAACTATCTTTATGCACCTATCTGTAGTCTCCAACCTCTAGTCAATAAATCTGTAGTCAATAAATCTTTAGTCAATAAATCTTTAGTCAATAAATCTGTAGTCAATAAACCTGTAGTCAATAAAACTGTCGTCTATAAATCTGTAGTCAATAAATGTGTCGTCAATAAATCTGTCGTCAATAAAGCCGTCGTCTATAAATCTGTAGTCAATAAATTGTAGTCAATAAATCTGTAGTCAATAAATCTGTCGTCTATAAATCTGTAGTCACCAATATTTAAATATTTAATCCAGCCCCTTCTTATCTCGACAGCTCCCCGGATATTCCCGCTGCTCTACACGATATGTAAGCCTCTCATTAGTCAGGACACCAAAAACAAGATCCACGTCTTGGGATGTAAGTGGGGGGAGGGGGGTGTAAAATGAAGTGATGGGTTGCGGGAGGGGGGGTACCCTTATGGATTATATTAGAAACAACGAAAAAGCAGGTGACGATGACAAACAAAATCAAGAAATTGATTGCCTTTAAAGATCACAAAAACTGTAGGTGTTGATTCCCTATTTTAACAACTGTTTTATTTTGTAGAATTCGGCAAAGTTGCCTTATTGTAATTTCAGATATTGATTGACCAATTTTTATGTCCCCCCCCCCGCCCCACGCCCCACAGCCGACTACTCGTCCACACTACTCAAATACATTGACGCTGAAGAGCTGCCGGCCTTTTTGGGGGGTAAGAAAACTGATCCAGATGGCAACCCGAGATGTGAAACGATGGTGAGACATAGTGTTTAACTTAGTGAGACCTTGGTGAGACAATAGTGTTTAACTTAGACCATAGTGAGACAATAGTGTTTAATTTAGTGAAACTATGGTGAGACAATACTGTTTAACTTAGTGAAACTATGGTAAGACAATAGTGTATAACTTAGTGAAACTATGGTGAGACAATCAAGTTTAACTTAGGAAACTATAGTTAGACAATCAAGATTAACTTAGTGAAGATAGGCTGAAGCAACAATATTTAACTTAGTGAAACTAAAGTGAGACAATAGTGTTTAACTTAGTGAAACTATGGTGAGACAATCAAGTTTAACTTAGGGAAACTATGGTGAGACAATAGTGTATACTTAGTGAAACTATGGTGAGACAATAGTGTTTAACTTAGTGAAACTATGGTGAGACAATCAAGTTTAACTTAGGGAAACTATGGTGAGACAATAGTGTTTAACTTAGTGAAACTATGGTGAGACAAACAAGTTTAACTTAGGGAAACTATGGTGAGACAATCAAGTTTAACTTAGTGAAGATAGGCTGAAGCAACAATATTTAACTTAGTGAAACTATCGTGAGACAATAGTGTATAACTTAGTGAAACTATTTTGAGACAATAGAGTTTAACTAAGTGAAACTATGGTGAGACAATTAAGTTTAAACTAATGAAAACATGATGAGCAAATAGTGTTTTAATTAGGGAAACCATTGTGAGACAGTTGTGTTTAAATTCAAATGAAACAATTATGTTTAACATAGTGAAACCATGGTAAAACAATTGTGTTTAACTTAGTAAAACAATGCTGAGATCATTGTGTTCATTTCTAGTGAAATCTTAGTAAGAAAATTGTGTTTCAATCAGTGATAGAAACTAAAGATACATTTGTTGAAGTTAGTAACTGTAAGGCAATTACAGTGCTGTCATGGGGGACCCAGTGTTATTCACTTCAGATAGTTTTCTTGTTGTACTCTGCAATAGATGAAATGAGAAGAAGATAGAGTACAACAAATAATTTTAAAAAAACAACGTTGTCCTCACACTGATCAATGGGAGGCTAATTTAAAGATCAAACTATGTTTCATTGGAACACAATTTCCAGTAAGAGAAGATTTTACAAATACCAATTTCATATGTCTATCTTAGGCCTGAAATAAATATTGCGGAATTATGTCTGCAAAAAATGTGGTTAAAAATGGCGATTTAATTAAGACTGAACCGTTACGCTTACGGTAATTTATCTGTATTTCAAATAAGACAATTGGAATCAAATTTTGGTATGTGGATTACCTCCCCAGATATGTCAAGGTGGCCCCGTGCCGGAAGAATATTACCTCACAGACATGGAGAGCTCAGAACACATGGAAACTGCATCCGTTGCCAGGGGAGACAAGTTAACAATAGACATGGTGGTTACAAAGCCAGGAAGTGTTTTGAGGTGAATTAAATTTACACGCTTGAGGCATCGCTAGGGTTTGTGTCAGCCGGTGCGGTAGCTGATTGTGTCACCCCTTCACGACTTAAGGGGCCGCCCATAAATGACGTCACGTGAGATTGCCAATTTTTACCCCCCCCCCCCCCGCGAATGTCTTTAAATTCATCAATGCATTTGAAGTCTCTCATTGAGTTTCTTAAAAGACAGCATTGTTAATTTGATTTGACATAAAGACAAAAGAAAGGACAAGTCCATTGAAAAAAAACAACTCAATCTTCAATGCTATCAAAAAAGAGAAAGTCTCAGTTTGATAAAGGGACATCACCAAATCGGTATTTCTGTGAAACTTTCTTGAACCCTACAACATCGGTTAGGCGCATTTAAAGAAATCCATGAGAAATTTTTCTTTCTTACCAACCTAACTGAGCTCAGCAATGACGCCATCCGATTGGCAGCAGCCAAGTTAATGGAAGAATATTCCAGTGAGTTCGAAGACTGCTTGCCTTCAGAATTAGTTCAATTTTCAGAACTCTTAAACAAGTTATTGTCCAGACTCATGGTAAGGTAAAGGAAGTAACACAATGCGAAACTCAAAACACGTGCACAGAGCTAAAAAAAACTTTGCGCTTTTGAATTAGCTAAATTTTACACAGTCCTTTACAAATGTAACATCACACTTCACATCTATCAAAATTATAACATCAAACTGCACAAAAGAGCGACCATTTATAAAGATGAAAAGTATATAGAAAACAGTTAGAAGTTGCATGGGACAACAAAGACTGATGTGCATTGTAAAGAAACTTGTAAACTTAATTAGAGATTAAATGACTTGATTTATAACTCCGCAATGAGAAAAATTCGCAAACGAGAGTTGAAGGTTGAAATAATAATAATAAATATTTTTATGAGTTTTTGATTTTAAATACAGAAAACATTTCGTTACCTCATTAAAAAAAACAAAAGGAAAAAAAACGGAATAACGCGTAATATAATTCTTAAAAGGGGCGTGTTCATAACCACCAAACAGCCTAAGTCGGGATGAGACCGTCGTAACCGGAGGACTACCTGTATATAAGCATGCATACCTATGCATACATAAAATGAAATATTAACTCAAAGACATTGAATTCATAATTTTATTCTAAAAAAAAGCTACAACAACAACAACAAAACAAACGCATCTTTTTATGTATTTTTTATTTGAGGAGGGGGGAGAGCAATCGTATCCCCCACTCCACTGTGGTGGAGGATATAGTGAGGTGGGATTCGTCCATGCTGTCTGTGTGTCAAAGTCCAAACAGAAGACACTGCCTCTTTCATGTCCAGCCTTTTCAAAGATCTCTCTGCTGCGACTGTTTTTTTTTCTAATTTGTTTTAATGTGGTCTGTAAATTGGGGACTGTTTTAATATTGAAAGTTAACTGATATTTTTCTAATTAAAAGTTTTCGCGCTTAACTTATTTGATTGTATTTCTTAATTTCTTTAGAGTTGAAAGAAACATGTCTTCTTTTTTTTCTGACATTAAATCGAACCCAGTAAAAATTTGTTGTCGCCACCCCCCAGATAGTGTCAACCGGGGCGGCCCACCCCCGCCCCCTCACGATAAAATTGAGTTTGCAGTAAATTTGTTGAGTTTGCAGTAAATTTGTTGAGATTGCAGTAAATTTGTTGAGTTTGCAGTAAATTTGTTGAGTTTGCAGTAAATTTGGTGAGTTTAAAGTAAATTTGTTGAGTTTAAAGTAAAAATTTGTTGTAGAGTTTTTCAAAGACCAATGGGACATTTTTCCGATCTTCTACAGATGGGAGTTTAAAACTGACGGTTACGACATTGGCTTTGGAATCTTCCGACGAGAAGGAGCACAAATGGTTCCTGTTGTTACCGTGGAGAGAGTCAACAGTCACATGGTACCAGAAGATGGAAGCTACCAATGTGAAGTAGCTGGCACGTGTAAGTGGCACATACCATTGGTCTTTAGTTAATGGAAGCTAAGGGTATGGCACTGCTGGCACTAGTATGTCTTATATACCAGAATGAGAGTCAAATAAATATAAAGCATTCGTCCCCTGGCATATAGCAAGCTGATGCAATCACTGATTCAAAGTAATCCATTAACAAACGGTTGTTGAGTTGAAAGATCTGAACACTGACTGTCATATCCCACATTCAATACTAATGCTTGGACTTGGATGTTATTTTTAAGATTTCTGATGTTTTCCATATCTAAGGCACGATAAAGTCATTAATTATAATAAAATTGTGACTTTTAAAAAAAATGAAATTCCATTATAAACTGCCATTTTTTAAATAGATAAACCAAATTAATATTCAATGAGTGGACTAAGTGAAGTCTGACTGAATATTCCCTAGATACTGTACTGTTTGACAACAGATACAGCAAGTTACGGGATAAACGTCTGCTGTACTCTATTGACGTCATGGTTGTGGATGAGACCGAGGCTGGCGAGATGATTGGTTTTGAGGGGAAACTAGGGGGACACAACCCGAACTAGATCTTGGAGATTTTGCGATGGGAATCTTTGCATTTATTTAACCAGTAAGAAAACGCTCGCCGTCAGTAGAGGAAATGGGATCTTTAAATGCAGAAAAATTTCGGTGAATATTTGAAATTAATATTTTTCAATAAAGAAGATATTTGCCCACACCCCCATCCCCATTTCCATTACTTTCAGCGCTTATGACATCTTGTATTTCAATACTGATTATTGTATCCTAGAACAGGGTCAGGGTTTTATTCAATTTGTACAAGCTGAGGTCATTGTTATCTACTATTTTAACTGATACAATTTAACTTAGTTTTATTTTGAAGCTTACATTTGTATGGTAGAATCTAGACCACAACAATTTAGTTGGGCATACAATATTAACACTTGATGGATCTGTGATTATGTTAGAATTGTTTGCGTAAATTATTAACAAAGAGTAATTTCTAACGGTATCTATTACAGACGCTCTTCTACACAGCAGATTACTGCGACCTAAGCTTATACATGGTTTATGTTTAGTCTTTAGTTTTTTATAATTGTTTTAACTGCTGATAATTTGGTTTTACTGGTTCGATCAGGAAACTCATTCCACGCCTGAATTTCAAACTTAATGAATGTGTATGTATACGGAATGATAAAGCTGTTTGTATTCCTACGTCTATCTAAAGACTGTATTATATTATATATATATTATATAGGCCTACTGGACTACTTTTATAAACAAAAAAATCCCCCTCTGACTTCTTTCGCTCATATTTTTCTCTAAACATATTTGGTTTCATTATTTGATGTCTAATCCTCAGACCTTGTGACATTTGACAACAGCTTTAGTTGGGCACGTGACAAGTCCATCCAGTACGTGGTGGAGGTCATCCAGCCTCTTGACCAGACGGACGAGACGGAGATTCAAAACATGCTGGACAACATCGACACCTGGGAGGGCATCAGGTCAGGAGGAAGTGACGTCGATCAGCTCACGACAAAAATGTAACGCAAAGTTGGAGGGAGGCGGGGAAGGGGGGGGGCTGGCACAAAGATGGGGCGCCAGGCACCTTTTTGTTTTGAGATTATCTTAATTTGATTATAATTAGCCTGGATGAGATCAAACTCAAGCTCAGCCTGTCCTTGTGGATATATTCAAAGAATCGGAACGTTATCGTTGTCCACTCATTTAGTTTTCAACTTTTAAAGAAATATTTATTGTAGATTTGATGGTGACACCAACGTGTTTGTATGATATTTAATGAACCTGACAAGCAATGAAACATGTAGTACATGAATTAAACGTAGATGATGCAAGTCTGTCTTTTATGTTAGTCTCGATGTGTTGTTATCATTACTCTCTTTGTTAAAGTTTTTTGAAGAATAAAGAGAATAAAACAAAACCAAATGTGTAATGTTAAAAAGAGGATAATTCCATTTGGGGGTAAAGCGGCGTTTGAGGGTGGCAACTGGGGCGACTGCCCCAGGCCCCGCACTTAGGTAGGCCCCGCGTTTCGGTCCTGAACATGTCTCGTCCTGGTTAATAGCCTATACATGTAGAACCAAAGAGTGGATGGTAGAACATATGCTGGAAACGATTGTACAGAAACGAAAGAGGCACTCTTGTAATCCTTTTTGAAGGTTCAATTCCCTAGCGTAGCTCTAGACGTCTTTGAAAGCATTACACCGTTAGCGGAAAATAGGTCAGATGTACCATTCAGCCAATCCCCTTTATTTGTGTACACGTCATTCACAATAGATTTACTAAAATAGTTATTTTTAGAAAACTGTGTCATCGGAATGGCAGTGTCTCGGTAGTGGTGCGATCGGAAACATTAATTAGCGTCATCAAAGTGATTTCTTTGTACGATATCAACATGAGTGGAAGAGATCGCGATAGATTTCGCAAATATGACTCAGGCGCAGAAAAAGCTAAAAAACGCAAGCTAAGAGAAGAATTCGACAGAAGTCAAAAGGGAGCACTGGATAAGTACTTTCCAAAACAAGCAGATAAACAAGATTTTGATTATCCTGCGGTTGCTGCTGTGCACTCTACCATAGCGACCACTGTTAATGATACAAGTGACAGTGATTGTTGCGAATCTACCACCGCGCCATTATTGGATATTAAGTCACCACACTGTGAAGTTAGTGACAGTGAAAGCGGCTTTAGTGAAGTTGTTTCTGCAGAGAACAATTTATTCCCAGGTATCGCAAAAGACATCTACGATCCCAGTAATTGGGAACATTTAACCTGTGCTTTACGTGATTTGCTGGTTGAAAAGGGGCCAATCAGGTTACCCGATGACCATGAATATGCGACACACGAAGAAAACAGGCATTTTTCAAACAACCATTATATTCGAAAGATGTCAAACGGAGAACGTGTGGACAGACGATGGTTGAGTTACTCTCAATTAAAAGACGCAGCATATTGTTTCTGTTGCAAGCTCTACGGGACATCTTCCGATGGAAAATTGGCAAACGAACGTTGTAATGATTGGAGGCATCTTGGTGAAAAACTGAGAGCACACGAGATATCTCAAGAGCACATCAAAAGCATGTAAAAGTGGCTTGAAGCTCTAAAGCTCGAAAAAGACGTTGCCACAAATTTGGACTACAAAAATCTGATCAACGAATTCTCCGCCAGGAAGGCAAGAAAAGTGAACTTTCGTCTGTGAGTGGTAAGTGGTTTACTAACTGTACATAAGAAGAAACCACGGAACTTGACATCTATTAGTGGAAAACAGTAATAAAACATGCATGTCTGTCAAATGTTAATTACCGCATGGCTAATAATACGTGATTCGCTATTGTAATAAGTTAGGGTCAAGGTCTCCTGCATGTCGACATCCACAGTTCACTTTCAATTAGCAAAACGCATTATTTTGCAATATGTCTGCCAATAAATTGCATTTTAAATCACGTCGTAACGGCACGTCATTTTTCGATAAGAATAAACCGTTGTTTATAGACCAGAGAAAATAATGAACTTTAATAATAATAATTTAATAAAAAGGTGACACGCGGTATTAAAATTACACAATAAACAAGATATTTCATATTTTTAAATACCATAGCATACTGGTGCTTAACGATCTTTACTAGTACTCTGGCCCCGCGGGGTCATTGCTGGCACTAGGCCCCGCGCTTACCTAGCGCCGCCACTGACAAAAGGGACCGGTGCACCATTTTACCTGTACTGACGTCGTTGTATGTGCTTACAAGCAACAAAGCCCGTCAAAGGACGTTCCACCGTCGTTTCGGTGGCATGTTGTACCTCCCCTCTAACCGCCGTCTCGACCGGCCATAAATGTGCATCACGTCAAAAATACTATTCATTATAGTTATTATAAATAACCAGCCGAGCTGAACAATCATTCACATGAAACTGAGGTAACTGGTATGCACAAAACGGTCTTGGGAAGGAATGGCTTTATCAGATACAGGTGTTCATTAAGCTCCCACCATTGTAGGAGGTTAATGAATTCAAGAAATTGTTTCATCTCCATTTTGTAACGCAGTAAGTCAACAGGAGAGCTGTCGTCATTTTCTGTCTCTCAGTCAGATTCCATTAGCTTAAGGCCTGTTCACACGAACAAATTTTGATCAAAACTTGGTCTTGTCACAACTTTCAAAATCTTGATAAATAGCTTAACAATAATTATGAGTTCGCCAAATAAAATAGTTCGTTACGCAAGTGTCCATGGTTATTTATGAAAATTTTGTTCAAAATGTGTAAACAGGCCTTAATGCGCTTTCCGATTGGTTTAAAATAAGTACCGTAATTTTCGGACCATAAGACGCACTTTTTCTTCACCAAATAGTGGGAAGAAAAGTGCCTGCCTCTTATGGTCCGAATAGAAGAAAAAAGTCATGTCAGTGATTGTGACCAAATGAGCTTTATGAATTCTGACTCTAGCGAAGAAGAGTTCTTGGTATTCAGTTTAAATGGTTCAAATATTATTCTGTTACTCATTTCGATTGCGGCATGACCACACAACAAGGCAGTCAAAGAATAACTGAGTTACGCTAGCATCTTTATTATTTTGTCGCTACCACGTAAGCGATACTGACTTGCTCGTATCTATACATCTGAAGCCTCTACCTGTACACACGCGGTCTGTTATTTTATAGGTGGCGTTATACGGACGCTCCTTCTATGCAGATGCGGATGATCTGTTGGCAAGTGATGCAGCGGTCACAGGCCACGGCTATGAGGGTTCCACGCATTTAGTTGGGTACCCATAGGAGCTGGGTGACTCAGGGACTCCTTAGGCCTTTGCATGGATTCGAACTTGTGACCATCGGTACGCCAGTCGAGCGCTCTTGCCACTCGACCAACGTGTCCCTTAAACTTCGAGTACAGCTGATCACTTCGTTGGATCACAATAGGGACATAATGGTAAGATGGCCGTGCGTGCGGTTCAAAATTAGGGGTATGATAATTTAGCAGGTAAGTATGTAAGGAAGACATTTTGATAAGTATGAGAAATTGCAACTAAAATGAGAGAAAGTTAAATGTGGAGGACATTTGATGTAGAGATTCATGGCGGACCTGTGGATAACTTTAATGACAATTATGTGGCCGTTGTTGTAGATTTCACTCAGTATCGTAGTTTAGATATAACAGAGCCACCGTTGTCAGGAAATGAATTCTCCTCCATAATACTGCCCCCCCCCCCACGAACTTTGTTTTTAAAATGAAGACTCCGGTGTTAAAATAAAATATCTCCCCAACATATATTAAATTAGAGATAAGTGTTTTAGAAACGTGATACACAATATATATTTTTATTTTGGTTCATGCATTTGTGTGTGATTATTGGAAATTCAACAATCATAAACTCAAACAAGTTGTGGGCAAAGCATACCAACATTGGTAGGGCTGGCTGATTGCTTCAAGTTATTTAATAAATAACAGACACGACAAATGAACTGAAAAACAAAGATGATCAAGTAATACGAGAACGTGACACAATGGTTTGGGTCATGTCATTAATTCTTAATGTGTGTGATAAGCATTTGTGATAAGGACTTAAAAGAAATTTGCTATTTATTCCTGTGAAAAGAATAATTAAAAAAATGTTATCGTCTTTTATTGGTAGCGTTTAAAAAATTTACTGCAGCAATCCAAGGAAGCAAGGTTTGTTAAATTATAAAACTTTTAAGTTGACTTTTAAAATATAGTAAAAAAAATATATAGGTAGAAGTGCTTTTAAATGGGATAATTTTTAGTGTAGACTTCTCAGTACACAAAAAAGGCAAAACACAGAATTTAAAAAAATAAGGTCACTCGTTCTAACAATCAGTGGCTTAGCTAAATTTGGTGTCGCTCTCAATTCCCGAATTCTAGTGCGGGTGTCTCCTGAATAGATGTAGATTATCTGACTCTACCCAATCTAAGAATAGATTCAATTTCCACAAATAACATCCGACTTACACACTAAACAAGTGCCTTTGTACACAAGTGATGAGAAACACAACACAATGATTCACTTTCATTTTGGATGAAACCAAAACCAAATATTTAAATACCTCCGGCGTTGACCTGTCAAAGGAGAACGAAAAATTTACTTTACCAAACTTGTTGGACTCCCACGCCTCCAATTGTACCGCAGATAATGTTGATAGAATTATAAGAAAACAGCTACAAGATGATACCATATACACCTTAAACTTGGGCTACAACAAAATTTAAGAATTACTTGATTCTGGACCATATGTTATTAATGGAATTTACAATTTTAAATTTGTCAAAAAAATAAACACATCTCAAAAACTGAATATCGGGTCACCGATGAAAACCAAATTACTCAGTTGAGGGTCAGATTAATCCGAAGCGACATTTTTGTCCTCTTTAATTTTACTATTAACGCCATTGAACGTTGCCGATTTAGGGCCAGGAGCGCCAGTACCGATTAGCAAAAAGGTACCGCGAAGAACGTAGCGGACGCCAGCTCTGAGGATGGGTAACACCCTATGTAGGTCATTGATGATCCCCTGCTCTGAGCCAGTCCTATCCATTGAGACTCATGTGCTTTGTGGGGGTGGCGCCGAAGATGTAGTGAGACAAAGTAAAGAAAATTGCACTCATCCTTGTGAGGTAACTTGTATGGGAGGTATTTTTGACTATGTCCTGTATGCCCAAGCGGCCGATCCAGAAGCGACCGCTCCGAAGCGGGAGATGGTCTCTCAGCTGATGTTTCTTTGGGGTAGGGGACGGGATGGTTGAGGGGGTTTTCCGGGGAGATAAATCAACGACACGGGTCCTGGTCTTCTGATTTTCTTCCACATGTAGGATGTTTAGCATCGTGTCGCCTGCTCTACGTACCATTGATTTATCTTTTTTAAAAAAAAATATGTTTTGAATCTGCAAGTACTAGAAAAATTCATATCGATCTCTTCAAAACAAATTATTGAAATGATTTACTGCTAAAAATAAAGCGCTTGGAATATTGGAATATTTTAACTAATATGCAACTTTGCTAAGCACAGAAAACATAACAAGGATTTTAAAGTATGTCTCATTGAGCACGTGACTGTATGTAATCCACTTTGAATATTGTTGTCCTCAAATTTCAGGTGCCGGTGTCACGAAATAAAGTCTCCCCCAAAATAAAGTCTCCGCCGGAGAGTTTATTTTAAAACAATTTCTCCCCCCCCCCCCGGAGAAATTATTTTAAAATGAAGTCTCCTCTCTTAAAATAAATCCTCCCCTTAATTATTTGAAATTATAAATAATTGGTTTATTAAACTTTATGTATTGAGTATACCGTATTGTTATTTATGTAGTTAATATGCTATGAATGTTTCTTTTTATTTATATATGTATTTTTGTTTCCATGTAAAGCACTGTGAGCCTGGCTCCTTGCTGGGATACAGCGCTATATAAATCATCATTTTATTATTATTATTATTATTATTACTTACAACATATTTTTTGTTTGTTCTACATGCATTTGTGTATGATCATTGGGAATTCAACAATCATAAGCTTAGTCAGGGGCGTAGCTATTTGTGGGTTAAGAGGGTGTATGTTCGTATAGACGCATATTTAGAGTTGGTTAATTGCCCAGAGTTATTAAAAAGAATAACAGACAAATGAATCTATACTAATAAAAGGGAAAGCCCTCACTCACTGACTGACTGACTGACTGACTGACTGATTCATCACTAATTCTCCGACTTCCCGTGTAGGTAGAATCATGAAAATTAGGGAAGTTGTTGGGTACACTCTGAATACGAAAATTGGCGAAAAAGAATTTTGAAAATCTCACTTATGTGGGGCCGGGGGCCCAAAAACTTTTTTTGCCTACATCACTAATTCTCCAACTTTCCGTATAGGTAGAAGCATGAAACTTTAAGAAGTTGCTTGAGACTCTCTTACGACAAAATATGGCGAAAAAGAATTTTGAAATTCACACTCATGGGGGCCGGGGCCCAAAAACTGTTTTTCTCCTTATATAAGCTAAATGCTATTTGAAAATAAATGATTCATCTATTTCCCGTGTAGATAGAAGCATGAAACTTAAGAAATATTTTGAGTACATGCTTCCAACGATAAATGGCAAAAGAGAATATTATATTTCCCACTCATGGGGGCTGGGGCCCCCAAAACGATTTTTTTATTTAAAGGAGCTTTATAAACATTGAAAATCACCAATCAATTCTCCTAATTTTTCGAGTAGGTAGACTCATTGATGCTAGCAGGTGAAATAATTTTTAAAATTTCTCTTACTAAGGGGCTGGGGGCCCAAATTTAAAAAATAAAAATCACCAATTTTTCCATTCACCATGTAGGTGGAGAGCATGAAACTTTACGAAGTTGTTGAGTTTAATCTGCCGATGATAATTGTTGAAAGAGAATGTTAAATGCCCACTCATAGAGGTACGGGAGCCAAAAAATAATGGGGCCCCATAAAACTTTTTTCCCCTTACATGAGCTATTTACAAATTGCAAATCATTAGTTTTCCTATTTCCTGTATAGTTTGAAGAATGAAACTTTGTAAATTTTTTGAGTACATGTTTCCGATGATAACTGGAGAATGTTAAATTTCCAAGTAATGGGGGCCGGGGCCCCCCAAAATTTTGTTATTTATATGAACTATATAAAATTTTAAAAAATCACTAATTCTCCTATTTCCCATATAGGTAGAAGCATGAAACTTTTGAAATTTTTTCAGTACAAGCTCCCGACAATTGGCAAAAAGAAAGTTAGAATTCCCTCTAATTGGGTACCGGGGGCCCAAATATATTTTTTCTTATATTAAAAACCAACTTATCACTAATTCTCCTATTTTCCGTGTAGGTAGGAGCATGAAACTTTTGGTAATTGTTAAGTACACTCTCAGAACAAATGTTAGTGTAAAATAAATTTTGAAATACACACTAAGGGGACCGGGGCCTCAAAAAAGTTTTTTTCTTATATGATATTTATAAAAATTGAAAATCACTTATTCTCTTATTTCTCGAGTAGGTAGACTCATGAAACGTTGGGGAATAGATAATTACACTTTCACGATGGTAGCAGATGAAGACATATTTTAAAATATCTCTTATTGGGGGCCGGGGGGCCAAATGTAGTTTTTTTCCTAATAAAAACTATATGAAAACCACACATCACTAATTCCTCCATTCTCCATTTAGGTAGAAGCATGAAAATTTGGGAAGTTGTTGAGTACAATCTCCCGATGAAAGTTGGCGAAAGAGAATGGTAATTTTCCACTCACAGGGGCCGGGGGCCCAAATATAATTTTTTCTTATATTAGAACCGACTCATCACAAATTCCACAATTCATCGTGTAGGCTCAAAACGACGAAATTTGGCGTAAAATAATTTTAAATGCACACTCCACTCATGAGGGCCTGGGCCCAAAAAACGTGTTTTTTCCTTATACGTGCTATAAAAAATTGAAAATCAATAATTCTCCTATATTACAAATAGGCAAACACATGAAAATGTGTGGATTTGTTAACTACACTTCCACGATGGTAGAAGGTGAACAATTATGTAAAACATCCATTACTATGGGCTGGGAGGCCAAAATGTAGTTTTTCCCTAATATTAACTATATTAAAAAAATCACTAATTCTCCCATTCCCCATGTAGGTAGAAGCATAAAACTTTAGGAAGTTGCTGGGTACATTTTCACGACAAAAATTAGCATTATATAATTTTAAAATTCACACTCATTCACCTCAAAAACGTGTTTTTTCCAAATATGTGCTATATGCAAATTAAAAAGCACTATTTTTCCTATTTCCCAAATAGTTAACGCATAAAACGTTGGAGATTTTTTGAATACACTTCCGCGATGGCAGCAGGTGAAATAATATTTAAAATATCTCTTGGTGGGCGCTGTGGGCCAAAATATAGTTTTTTTATGCCCTCACTCACTTATAACTAATACTTCATCTTCCCGCTGCAAAGCGCGGGCAAATTGCTAGTTGAAATATAAAGATGATTAATTAATACGAGAACGTTGCATCGAAGACTTTCTTTACGTTTGCAACACGAGTTAGGATTTAAATGAAAGTTCGTATTTCTATTTGTGCATTGAAATAATTAAAAAATATCACTAGTCTCCTACCCGTAGAGTTTATTACATTTACAGCAAAAAAAAAAAAAAAAAAAAAAAAAAAAAATTATAATAATTAGAAAATCCAAGTAGCCAAGGTTTGTAAATTTTAAAAAAGTAATTAAAGTTTACTTTGAAATATAGTAAAATAGCTTTTAAATGGGATTACTTTTTTGTGTAGCCGTCTCAAGAAACACAGAACATGCTAAAATTTAGACACACAAAAATTAGTTTACACGTTTAAACAATGAGTGTCGTAGCTAGGGTTGGAGTCGACCGATATGTTAAATTTATTGTGTAGCCCAGATGAAAGTACCTTGGATATATGGGTTTAGGTGAGGCGCACGCTTAGCTAGTTTGTAATTCGCGTGCTGTGGAATTAGTTAGGTATAAAGTCAATTACCTTCGAGCCCAAGAGATTGAATGTATAGCTTAGAGCAGGGGCGGATCCAGATTGCATGGGGCCCCTAGCTGCAATCCCGCCTGGGGCCCGGTCCAGCCACATTTATCATACAATATGTTACGTTTGGGGCCCTTAAATCTCTGGGGGCCGTGGCTTTAGCCCCATCAGCACCCCCTTGATCCGCCATAGGTTTAGACGTGGGCTTTTTTATTGATGACATGCGCTGTTGTGTGTTTGAAATAATTGTCATCTTGTTTCCCAAAGATAGAACAGTCAAACGTGGAACTTCAATACGTTTAAAACTTTCCCTAATCATTTTATAAGCTTATCACTTACTTAACATTTTTGTACGTATTTGTTTGTAGGCTATTTTATTTAATTGTTTTAAAATTATTTATGTTAGTGCCTGATATTGTTGTATTGTCCTACAATGAATTATTTGCAATGATAAATTTAAATTTAAAGTTTTAAGGCTCACTCTAATAAAATTGTATTATAATGTAAGGAAAATAATAGTATTTTCACACACACACACAAACACAACACACACACACACACACACACACACACACACACACACACACACA